>VWZN01007050.1:258222-329778 GCA_013396955.1 Regulus satrapa | reverse complement strand
TCCCCGCCTTGAGGGGTATCTATTACTACCAGTACGGCGGGGCCTACAGCGGCTTCAGCGGAGCAGATGGCGAGCGAGCCCAGCAGCTTGACCAGCGTTTCTACCTACTAAAGGTGCCCATTGCAAGGGCAGCGATGGCCGTGGGAGGGTGTCTCTTGGCCTTCCCTTGTGTTCTTATTTTGGTTGGTGTTCTTCGGGACCCGTGGCACTTCCCAGCATGGCTGCTAATAGAATGCACCCTGTACATAGTGGCAGCAGTTGGCACAGCGCCTGCTCTGTACTATTTTCTCCATTCTCTACTGAGCGTTTATAGTTCATCAGTGTGCAAAGAGAGAGAGCAGCTTTATCAAAGCAAAGGTTATCAGGGCTTCTGGTGCAGCCTGCATGGGGCAGAGATTGCTGCTGGCCTCTTGGGCTGCATGGCTGCTATGGCATACCTGCTCAGTGCAGGCCTAGCTGTCAGAGATTACAGGACAGTTCATGAGCAGAAACAGAAGCCACTGCAATTATAAGAACTTTTGAATGATTCCTCCGCTCCAGTAATGATCTTGATTTTTGCCAGTCTTCATACTGAGATGAAGCAGTATGCTTTCCTTTCTTCTAGACAGTGCAGCTTTAATGCTACAGAGCACTCATCAAACTGACATAGCTCTAAATATGGTAGACTCAGGCTATTCCTAACTTGAATTTGCATTATTGAATTATTAGTGACTAAAAGCCGATGCAGTGGGTTGTCTCTGCTTCACAGGCAACCCTTCCATCCCACTCTCAGATGTTCCCTTCTCCAGCGAGGCCTTGCTACAAGTGCTTCCATTATGTGCTTCTGCCAATGAACAGTTGTTTGTAGCTGAAACTGTCTTCACAAAAGGCATGTGACTTCACTGAGAAAAGAGCTTTTATAAACAAGTGATTGAGATCCAAGGTTGAGAGCTAGATATTGCTTCCTTGTAGGTCTCTTGGAATTAACAGACCAGGGTGCACGTGTCGTAAGGCCATAAAAAAATCCTAAAAAAACCTCACAAACTCAGTGTAACTTGTGATACAATGCCTTTTCAAACTCCCGGAGGGGCACGTTTTTGTATATGAAATGGTCTTTTAATATAACTTATATACGAGAGTTTTGCTTTAAAAGATGCCCTGAATTGGGACAATCAGACAGAAGCTTTATGAGATCAAATGGGTGATTGAATATAAAAGTATGTTGTTTTCAAAACACATTTTCAATGTACAAGTTGGAGAAATGAGATGCTGCTTTTTTGCCTTTTTTTGGGTTTTTTTAAACATTTCTAGGAAATCTAACTGGGAAAAGCAGCATTAGAATCACCAACTCATGCCTCAGAATGAAATGCCAGAGCAGTGTCCACTATGCGTTGTTCATATGAGGATGGAACTGCCGCAGTCCCACAGATTAGTTCTGCCCTTCTTAAAAGAAGCTAAACATACCAGAAACATGCTTTGCCTTGGACATGGCTCTTCATTCACTGGCAGCAGTGACTAAATTCTCACAATTACCAAAACCGTGGAATGCTCTTAGAACTAGAGACACTAAAGTAAAACGGATGCCAAAGAGGAACACGCTAGGAGCTCTGGGTTTTGTTTGATTTCTCCTGCCTTTTAGCATCGAATGTCTCAGCACAGGGATTGACATGGACAGTCCATTATTGTCTGTTTCTGTTAGCATTTCTGTATTTCCTCTTGTAGCTCCTTCTAGAGCTGTGCAGTGCTATTGAGAGCAAGTTCACAGGGCAGGAATCCTCTAGCAGGAAACAGAAAGTTGCCTTAATAATTGGTAAGCCTATTTCTACCCTCAGTGTTCTGAAAGAAGTTTTTGTATGGAAAGCTGATGACTGAAGTAGCACATAGAGCTCCGTGACTAAGCTGCAGCACAGCTGCTGCTAGACACATCTTTGACTGGGTTATTGCAGATATTTCTTCCCAGCACAGTAACAGAATCAGAATAAGCTGTTAGATGAAAGTAAAAATCTTTATTGCTAAGTCAGCTGAAAATTCAATGCAAAAATACTCTTCCTTCCTGAACTTCTCTATACATCTGAATAAAGAATCAATGGTCTAGTGTTTTTCAACAATCTGACGTTATTTGCCTTTCCAAAGCAATACACAGACCACAGTGCTGAGGGCTCATTCACTGGACAACCTGTTCCCATAAACAATAAAAACAGGGATCGTTATAGGTGCATGCTAGAGTGGGATACAGAAAATATTCTCCTTTTTAAAAACAAAAAAAAAAGCATGAAAAAGGATTATTTAGTAAACAGTTGGTACACTGCAGTATTTAACATGCGCCAGGTCATATGAGTCATTAAAAAAAGATAACATTCTAAAATGTGAAAAAAGAGGAAAAGTTCAATTGAGTCTTCAGAGAGCAATAGAACAGCAGACAATGACTGCACAAGACCAGAGAGGTGATTTGACTGAAGAAAGGCCTTTGGCAAGTGACACATAAGCCACCAGCATCTATCTGGAAGGAGTGCAGAAACCTCATAGGTCCAAAGCCTTAGGTGTGGCTGAAGGTCCTGTGTACCACAGGAAAGATTTCAGACTTCACAGCAGCTTGTTCCCCGAGAGAGGGAAATACTTCCTCCTTCTTGGAAGAGGATGTTATCCTCCTGTCTGGCTGAAGATTCCGGTCTGTATGAACAGTATGTGATGCTGCCTCCATCGGGCCTGCTGCTTTTGTTCTGGGGACAACTTGGAGGCTCTTACCTTGAACACCTGGGCCCCAGCTGCCCACCACTCAATATAACCTTTATGGGTTCCTTTCTGGATAGAGCAGAGCAGAGCAGTGCCTTCAGAGTACGTTTCTCAGCAAGCGTGCTTAGCAGCAGAGCCGGAATTACTGAAGAGATGGACCAACGAACTCCTCAGCCTCACTTGGCTGTGGCTGCATACAGTGTGGCAGGGCTTGCATTGCTCCGCGGGGACAAAATATCCTAGGGACCTCAAGGTGAGAACCTCTCTCTAATAGCAAGTCTGTGAATGAGTGGGACATTCTCAGTGACGTGGTTATATGATGGTCACACATTACATCTGTAAACTTCAAAAACAAAAATCAGGGAAGGGACTAGAGAACAGGAAGATAACTGGGAAAATGCTTTCTACACCCTGCTTATGAGCCCTTCAGTAAACTTGCCCTTTCATACCTGTTCCACCTACAGCAGTGCTCCTTGGGAGCTTGAAATCTAAGGTAGTGTTAATAAATAAGGTAGGGGAGACACAGAGGGAGGCAGGAAAACAAAAGGTAGTGGAGGGAAGCACTCTGTTCTATGAGTTGTCCTCACCAGACAGATGAAGATAATCCAGCCACACCACTGTCTGACCAGTGTCAGAAAAAAACCATTTCTTTGGATGACAGTGACCTTGAATCATGTCTCAGCAGCTGGAATCCCGTGTTAGAAAATCCAAGACATTTGCATGAAAAAATTATCCCTGTGTCTTTGCTGACACCCAAAACTGGCCTAGGAAAAAGCAGCACTATTTTTAATGTATGAAAAAAATTGGATTACTGGAGAAAAACCCTCACAATGCTGTGGCTGAAATGGAAAGGAAAAGCTTCATTCTTGGAAGAAGCACATGGAAAACAGGCAGAAGCTGCTTGAGGATACCAGTGCTTGTCTTAGTCAAATAGACGAAGATTATTTGGAACACATAGCCACCTCAGCCTGTGCCACCCAGAGTTCATAAAACCAGCTTCAGAGAAATCTGTGGATTCTGCCTGGAGTCTAAGAAAGATAACAAGCCATATCTTCCGTGACAGTTCACACCCAAAGAAAATAGGAGCTGGCTGTATTTAAACTCTTTCTGCTTCAAAACCAGAAACAGCACTGGGGAAAAAGTCTTAAGGAGAAATTCCTTATGTTCCATTCTACTGATACCTTTAAGAGGTGCAGCTCAGAAATCTGCATGCTCCATTGCAGAGCTGTGTTTTCCTTAATCCTTCAACACTGAGCTAGGTAGAGCCATTCATTACTAACTCCTTGTGGCAATACTGCAATACTGGTTCAGACTGGCAGGGACACACTGGACTTTCCATGTCAGTGCAAGAAATAGAGACCTGATTTGCATTAATATGTGCCACCCGAAGTGCAGGGTTTGTCAGAGTCCTATGCAGAAATAAGGGTTTCTGCATCAGTGCCATACTGAATGGAAGCTGTTCTACAACCCTTGCAGATATCAGAGAGAGTGAGGCTAGGCTCAGACCGATATTTGGTAAAATTGTCACGAGTGACAGAATCAAAAGTTGCAGTCAAATACATTGGGATGAACCTTTCCTGCATACTTATACGATGATAACATAAAAGAGTTTGGGGCTTTAGCATTTGAATATTTTCTGCTGCTGTCCTTCTGCCTACAGGCTTCAAATGCTGTTGTTTCTATGGTTTTAAGAATTAGCTTCAACCTCTAGTTCCAAATGAAATAGGCATTTAAACAACCAAAAGCTGTGAGAGTTTAAACTTTGGAAAAAGTTGGGTTGTTTCATGATTATACTGCAACTAGCAAAAAGTATATCCTAAAATGTTGCTCCTCATACATGATAAAAATACTCCATTTTCCTAGTGAGAATAAATTCAAGGTGCTCTGAAATATCAGTAAAATGCCATTAGATTTTGTACAAAAACCTATATTGACAGAATTCCACAAATTGTCTGCACAGTATTTCCTTCTGAGCAAGGCTCAAATTTGATCCAAAACCTGACAATTCAAGCCCCTCAGATCTCTTCAGAAGAAACTTTTAAGTTTTCTTCATAAATATAACTAATAAAGAAAAGGCACTAGCCCACATTACAGTCAGGACTATTGCACCACTGACATGACAGGGAGAGCTGCTGTCCAGCTCTGTCAGAAGGGAAGACAGATCTGCATGCTACAGGCGCAGTGGATTCCACAACCCTTATACAAGACGACGGCATAGGCCGCCAACTTACACCCTGCACCAAAAATCCTAATGGGAACACAAGGCATCTGAGTGCAGACTGGCCAGTTCATCATTACTGGGACTGTTTTAAACATCTTTTTCAGTGCTGATAAAAATGTTGATAAGATGAAAAGTTTAATTTTTGCTTTTGTGCTGAAGGCTAAGCAGGAACAAGTACACTTCTACATTTTGTTTGTGGCCAAATTGGGCACATACCATGAAATGCTGTTGCTGTATTTGGAATTGCTCCAGAGGCAAGCGAAGATGCTGTAGCTGACAATGCAGAGGTTTATACTGATGGAAAATCAACGTGAATGGATGCTTCTGCCAGTCTTTAGAGCAGCATACCACCATTTACAGCTTGGCTCCTCTGACTGAGCACTGAGAAAAGCACAAGCTCCTGGCTTTGTCCCATGTCTTCTGGATACAGGAAGCCTCTCCTGTGAAGCATCCATGATGAAGATGGCCAGGTTGCTGCTGAGGTGGGCCTGTGCTCCTAGAACCACTGGATCTACACATTGCCTTAATCAACCAGTCCTGAGCTGCTCCATATGAAATTGGATTCAATATGCATTGGTTGGCACCTCCTTATCGCTCAGCTATGTGTTTTCTCATCCTGCATGGAATGATACCACCATAACCTTCACTCTCCCCTACACCAGTGCTCATCAGAACACTGCTACCCTGAGTCCTCCACTGCCCTAAGAACATCCACTGGGAAAAGTCCACAGGCCACTGCTGTGGAGTGCTTTCTCCCCTAACCCTAAATAATAAAGTGCTGGGCTGAAGGGGATAAGAACAGTTTAAGTGCAATAAATAAAAGTGCTTGCAATTAATGTAGGAAACCATTCTTAGGTCAGCTTCCTTGCAACTGGCTGCATTCTTTCAAGGAATAACAAAGTCAGGTGCTGGGGGGAGGGTGGGACACTGCATCAGAAATATTCACAGGACTCTTAAGCACTGAGCATTTCTCCCTCAGCAGTCTCCTCAGTCCCCCACACACACATCAGCCCCTTTCCTGCAGAGCTGGCAGAACCTCAGGATTCAAGGACTTACCAGACAGTCCCTAACACAGAGCTCAGTTGCTGATCTGTGTGCTCACAGAGCAACTGAGACCCTACAGTGATTAAGTGGACAGCCCAGACGTAGGCCTTCCTGATTCTCCCTCAACTTCGTTAAGGAAGCAGCAGGTGCCTGTACTCCTTGCAGATCCTAGCTGCCTCAGAAGGCAAGACAGCCCTTATGAAACAGCTTCCTGGGACAGACAACGTGGGAGTGGTACTCGTAGGGTTACAAAGCTGTGTCAAACACCTCTGGCAGGGGTGCTGCATGTTCTTTCACCTCCTGATCTGCTACGTCCTCCTGGTGCTGCTTCATTTGTTCCTTCACTTCCTCTTCGAGATCGGGTGGCACCACAAATTGATCTTCTGGCTCCATCTGGGATGGAGCAGCGAAATAGCCTGTCTTCTTCTTGGGTGCCTCTGTTGCTACTTCAATGAGGTTGAGGCTCTCTTCCAAGGGCACTATGGAGCCATTGGAAAGCTTCTTTCCATAAAGACAACATGTGGAAAGAGATTTTTGGAGTTCACACTTCTCCTTGATTCCTCTCTGCACAGTGTTGCTGTTTACACTGTTCTGCCTGCGAATGATGAGTACGAGCCCAGAGCCATCCTCTGGCCCTGGAGCAGAAGAGCTGTACTCTGCAGCAGGACGTTCCAATTCCAGACCCTTTCCTTTACAGCAATGGATGTCCACCTCTACCTCCACTTTACTGCCATTTGTCATTACACCTTCCACAGGCTGCTCATCATCACTATCTAGACCATTGTCAGACTGGTTGCTAGAGAAGGTGGCACTGGAAGGTTGGCGCTGAAAGACGCTTGAGGGGGGCACAGGATGTAGGCTGCAGCGTCGTTCTTGTCGTGGTAGCAAGCTGCCATCGAGACCAACAGCACTGTGTTCATCTGATGCAGTGGAGCCCACTTCACTGCTAACCTCAGAAGCAGACAGTTCACTGCTGAGCTCTGAAGCAATTCCACTACTACATGAAGGTGTTGCTGGTTTGGTGGTGGTAGAGCTAAATCCCCCAGGGCCTGTCAGAGTCAGGCCCTGCATCTCACACGTGCAGTTGTCCTCGCTGATGTTCAGACATACCACCATTGCACCAACATTGTCTTGGCAACCATAGCTTTGGGCTAAAGTGCAGAGTTTCTTTGCAGCAGCTAGTGGGTCGTGTAGGTGCCGCACAGCTGAGACAGCCTCTGCATAAGAAAGGTGTTCCCAAAGAGCTTTGTTCCCTAGAAGTAGCAACTCATCTTGTACAGACAGTGGAATGGAATTGACATGTGGTTTGGGCAGGATCCAAGGATGCAGGTACGTGCAGCCCAGCATCCGAGTACAGCAAGTCACACCATTGACTTTATTGTCCTGCAGGCAAGAGAAACAAGGCAGTAGCATTGGATGTGCTGTTAGATCATTTAGAAAGCAAACTCTCCACTGCTCCTGTGATGGTTTGGACCCTAAAGAAATGTCAGTTACACAGCTGCAGATTGGCGAAGGGGATCTAGGTGCAGGTACTGCAGCACGGACATTCACTATACCTGATGACCAGGTACAATAACCGTCATCACCCATGCTGGCAATAACACACTTTTATCCTACAGGACTTTTCGCTGCACTCTCAAGGACTGTAGCAGACTGTTCTGAAATGTGCAGCTAGACTACCTGCAGTACATTGGTCAGAGAGTCTCACTGATTAATCTTACGTAAACTTATTTTTTTTAGTACAAGTGAGGTAATGGCTTTTGACTTTCTCAGTGCAGGACAGATAGATTACCCAGATATTAAACTATTTCCGTGTAGTATTTGAACTATTTCTCTCTTTATTAATATATAACTGCATTCTGAAGTGCGGACACCACATCCTGAGGAAGAAAAGGACAAGTAGGTATCTTAAACTGTTTCTGTTACCTGGATGTATTACCTCCTTCTGCTAGATGGTATCCTGGCTAGTTTAGCAGTGGTCTCCCATAAAGAGAAGTGCCCACAACCCTCAGTCCCTTTTCCAAGTCAGTGTTTTGAATTTAATTTCGGTGTTCTTAATTTCTGTATCCTCTGGGTGTCAACTGCTGCTGCTGTCAAGTATTAAAACCCAGCAGATGAGACACACAGGGAAGTCTCTTATGCAATAATTCCACTTTTCTTTTTCAAAATCCATTAATAAGCCAGTTTTTAAACTATGTTATAAACTATTGTAAACTGTTTAATGTGCTACATTAATCCCATAGTTATTTTCAGTCAGAGTGCTGCGCTGCAGTGTTACAAGGCCTTGAAGAGCTGTAACACAGTGACACATTATGCTTATGAAAAATACTTCTACTAGCAGTTTAATACTTTTTAAAAGACCCACTGAGGATAAAACAGAAGTGATTTGCACTGATTTCTCAAGATCTTTACAGACATATTTTTCCCACCCTTTGAAACTTCCCTGTTATTTCACAGAGTTCTCTAGGAATCATTGTAATACTTTTGCATACTACATGTCATCCTGTACCCACGTTTCTTAGGCATGTTTTAGGAACGTGCAATTGTGAACAGCGAATCAGCAAAAGAAGCAGAACAGGAAGCACTAGACAAGTCATTCGGAACCCTCATGCCACTCTCCTCCTCTTATGCAGACAGCTGAGCTCATGTATTTGTACTGAGCTTTTATGTGAGCATGGAAGCTGAAGTGGAAAGGGTCCAAACCAACCTCTGTTATAATGGCTTTTTGCTCCTTGACTCTCCTGGCTTCTTCTGAACATTGTTCAAGGCTGAAGATTTTGGAGAGAGGCAGTGCTTTTCCACTTCGGCACAGAACGGCTTGGCACGTCCCCACATTGGCCACCGTCAGAGAAAAGTTGCTGGCTGGGTCAGCCACCTCATTACGAATGTAGCAAAGGACAGCGGAGGAACCCAGCTTCTGCCCAGCCATGCCCAGCTTCCTGTTGAAGGAGAAGGTGCAGGAGGCTCCAGACTACTGACAGGCACTCTGGAGGGCTGCCTCACCCCACCTAACATACTGATACACCTATGCAAGTCCCACCAGGACCAGCTTGCTCACTGTCCTACCTGTGGGAGACCAAGAAGGTGTTGGACATGAACATGGTGTCAGACTGCTGTACCTCCTCCAGGAGCACATCGGCCATGGTGCACTGCAGCAAGCGCGGCAGTTCGTCGTTCTTGTCTCCATCAAACATGCCATACACAGCCTCCACCCCGTCTGCAAAGCTCCCCAGTGCCAGGGATGACACACACAGCCTGTCAGAAAGGCATACAAGCAAAGTTAGTGTATCTAAAAAAAATTATCCTGTTCTCAAAACCACAGCCATCAGGCACCTTGCTGTGAGTGCCCTTCGCACAAGTCAGCAAAGCCACTGTCCCTACATTCACTAGCCTGGGATATGTACAGCTACATTCTATTATTTGAACTCACACATGTTCCTTGACCACATGCAGGAGTGGGCAACAGGCACAGCTGGCAAGAGAAACAGCATCTTTGCTGGAGCAGGAAGGAGAGTCCAAGTGTACCAGGATAATTGAGAAAATTGTGAAAATTGAGGCAGAAGGCAACGAGGAGACATAAGTTACCAAGACTTAATAAGAGATCCGGAGAGACAATGGGATGGATGAGCTCTTGGGCAAAGCAGGTCTGCTTGGGTGCTCAGCAGCGCACTCTGCCCAGCGCCCTGAGAAGACAGCGTCGGTGTTCAGCAGACCACAATACTCACTTATTTCTTTGGCCTGCCATTTCAGCTACTCCATGACTCCAGAAGGTAGAAGTGAGTGCCGAATCTGCTGTGAGGGAGGGCTTAGCATCAATCTTCAGTGTGGCAATGTGACTACAGAGAGAACAGAGGTTATGTTTTTCCAGAATTTGCTGAACAGGCCTTTGGACCTTGTCCAGTCTAGAGTTTTAGACAGCAGTCTGTGGAAAGAACTGCATCAAGGACAGGAGTTTAAGGTCTAGGTCTTCCGGAGATGCCTGGCTGCTTATGCCAGAAACACCTGGGAAAACCGCATACCACCTGAAAAATTCCTTGCTCTGATGTTTCAGACCAAGACTTTTCCCTTCCCAAAGACAGTAAGTCTCAGCTGCCTCAGGCAGGGAACATTATACCACTGTGCAGTGATAAAGTGCTTTTACTTTACTATCCCATTTCCTCTCCTGGCAAGAGTTACTCTTCCCTGTGCAGGTCACTACTGGCTTGACATGTCAATGGCTCACCTGAAGATATCCAGTGTCTTGTGTTCTAACACCAGGTTTGTGTTTCCACTCAGATCCAGCTCTTGCAAGGCACCTGGCAGTGCCTCAGGGATTAGGATTTCAGTTAACTCATTGCAGCTCAAATCCACAAACTGCAGCAGCAACAAACAGCATGACAAAGAAAATACTCTTTTGTTGTGTCATGTCATCAGTGCTCCTTACAAACATCATACAACCCCACTACTTTTTGCATCTCACACACAGGTCATGAAAATGGATCTGACTTGTCAAAAGAAGAATGATTTATAAGCAACTTGCAATAGCCATGACTCCAATACCAAAAGACTAGGTCATGCCAAAGATAAAAAGAAGGCCTCTATATGCAGACCTGCCTAGCTGTAAAACACTGCCCTCTGTCTCAAATGCAAGAAACCAGAAATGTCAGAGATGGGGTAAAGGTGAAGGAGATGATCTTTGATCAGCTCAGAAAGATGAGAGATATAGAATGCATATTCTGTGGCCTCTTCTCAGGTCGATCAAGCAAAGTCATAGAACCACTGAACGGTCTGTGCTGGAAGGGACCTTAGAGCTCATTCCATTCAATACATCTGCCATGGGCAGGGACACCTTCCATTATAAGAGGTTGCTACAAGACCTGTCCAACCTGGTCTTGAAACTTCCAGGGATCGGGCAGCCATAGCTTCTCTGGGCACCCTGTGCCAGGGCCTCCCCACCCTCACAGGAAAGAGTTTCTTCCTTATATCCAACCTACACTCACTTTAAAGCCATTTCCCCTTATGCTGTCACTCCATGCCTTTGGACAAAGTCCCTCTCAAGCTCTCTTTCAGTCACTTTAGGTAATGGAAGGCTGCAATAAGGTCACTCCAGACCCTTTTCTTCTCTGAGCTGAACAACCCCAAACCACTCAGCCTGTCATCACAGCAGAGGTGCTCCAGCCCTCTGATCATCTTCATGGACTGCTCTGGACCCACTCCAACACGTCTAAGTCCTTGTGTTGAGGACCCAAGAGCTGGAAGCAGCCCTCCATCTGAGCAGGGCAGGGGGGCAGAATCTCCTCCTTACCTGCTGTCCATGCCACTGGGGATGAGCCCAGGACGTGGGGGGTTTCTGGGTGCAAGCACATATGGCTGGAGCATGTCCAGCTCTCATCCAGCAGCATCCCCAAGCCCTTCTCAGGGCTGAGAACCATTCATCCCCCAGCCTGGATTGATACCAGGGGCAGCCCTGACTCGTACAACACCTTGCACTTGGCCTTGCTGGAACCTCCTGTTCTCTCCTGGCAGTCCTCATTCTATAACCCAAACTTTCCCCAGATATCTCTTTATATTCTCCATACAAATACCTGAATATGGGGCAAATGCAGGATTTCTGGAAAAATGCTGATTTCATTAGAGTGTGCAATAAGTGTGTGAAGCAGCTTGCAGTTTGCAACCGTTGTAGGAATTGTTTTCAGTTTGTTGCCACTCAGATTCAGTTCTTCTAAGTGCTCCAGCTTACTAAGTTTGCTGAAAGGGAAACAAAAAAATACTGTATCTTACAGACATGAAGATGTCCGTCTTGTCGCTTTCTGAAGCTGCAGATGAGGTATCCATAGACACTGGTCTTTATGAGCTACTTTTCTGATTTACTGATAGGAAAACAAAAGTCCTAAGAGATGCTCTAATAGGATGCAGGGTCCGAAGCCTGGCTTGGATTTGGTACAACAGATAGACCCTTCACCATCAGTGCTGAAGTTGTGAAGTACTACCCCATCTCCACACACATACAACACAACTACTTACATCCCTTGGTCCCTCTGGATGGTACCTCAACTAAGACAGGAAAACTTACAGGCAACAGTACCCTGTGCCAATCCCCATTAACATGCTTCTCTTCACTTTGTGTGTAGAAATGCCAGGCTTTTTGTCATGAAGCCACAGGGAGAGCATCTCATTCTGACCTGGAGTCATGGGGAGGTGGCAGCTTCCTCCTAGGGAGCACTGTCTTGCCCTACAGCCTTACTGACTTACCTTGCAGGGAAGGTCTGTAGGTTGTTGTTTGCCAGATGCAGGATACGAAGGTTTGGGTGTCCCACCAAGACAGGGATGCACTGATCTGTGAGGTTGTTATTACTCAGGTATAGCAGCTGCAGCATGCTCAAACTCTCCTCCCCCGTACATGCAGGGGGAAAGGATTCCAGGCTGTTTGCAGATGCATTCAGGTACCTGAGGCTAACCACAGCAAGTGCAAAAATCAGACTTCACGTCATCCAAACCACTCCATTAACACCAGCTGTACAAATGCCAGTGTGGACGGCAGTATCAGACAGGAGGCTGTAATGTCCCTACTCACATTAAGATTTGTGAGTCTACTAATGACTTCCTAGCTATATGCACTGTGGATACACACAGCATTTTACACTAAATGGTGAATACTGAAAAGCCCATGGGTAATACCAGTGGAAGCAGACAACATAAAACTTAAAGATGGGCTTTTTTGAAGAATCTGACTGGCTTCTTTTCTTTGCACTTGAACTTATGACTACTTTTAAAGACAAAGCTCTTTAGGCAGCCTCTGTTTTCCTGCAATTACACAGTAACATGGACTATTCCTTCAATTCAGCTTCACAGCTTCCCCTACCACACCTGAATAACCTCCTTCATAAAGGGCACACATCATTATCTCTTATGCAAATGGCAAGGACACCTTGCAAGGACAGTCACACAGGTGCCCCTTTCAGCCCTTACACTCCAAAGGATAAGGCAGACAAAAGTTGTTTCTTACTGACACTCACTTCAGAGCTTTGACAAAGAGTGTCTCTGGCAGTTTAGTCAACAGATTGTGCTGAAGGTCCAGCACCTCCAGTGGAATGTGTTCTAGAAGAGGTGGAAGGCTCTGCAGACGATTGTGCCCCAGCATCAACTTCCGAAGACTCAAGCTTCTGAGGATCCTAGAAAGACAGAGGGTTTTTTACTTAACTTGGTTCATTCATCAACCACAGAGTGGGAAGGGTAGTATTTAATTCACTAGTTTGGTTGTATAGCAGGGAAAAAATTAAAATACACTGATCCATAAAATGTAAACCATGACAAAGCAGAACACCAGAGAAAGATAACTCAGTCTCTCTGAATGCTTGGACGCGTATCCACATTTCCCTGTACGCTGCTGCTGATGGGTATGTTGTGATGTGAGTTGGTGTGCATGTGCCCAGCATTCTCTCAGGCAGACAAAGAAAGAAGTCACAAAGGAAGGCTTTAAATGTTTTTTGTCATCTGTAGGTAGAAAGAAGTGTTTCCACAGTGCCACCATAAATTCAGAGCTTTAACTAGCAGCTTAGCCCTCCTGTATTATTTCTGAGGCAGTAAATTATTCTTTGCATAATATACTTAAAATTTGGTCCCTTGAATCCATTGGATTGGCTAAAATTCTCTTCTAAGTTCTCATTATCACATCCTTGTTATGTCCTTTCCTTGCTTTTGATGCATATAATTTTTCTGGTGACAATCACTAGAATGTCTGATCAATTCCTATGCCTTTTGCTTCAACTTCTCCAACCCATGTTCTGCATTTCTTCCCTGTTAACCACTTCTCCATTCCATTTCAGTACAACTTACCCTAAACACTGTGTCATTCATCAAATCACACCCCCACCAAAACACCCTTGTTAGGCTGAGAATGTTTATGTTTTGCTTCTTCCTAGGATAAATAACTGCCAAATTGTATTAGTTCCTGGCTCTCATTCACTGCATTTTTTCAGAAACGGAAAGGAAAATAGGGAGAAAGGAGCTGGCTGATGGTGTACTGTGAAAGCTACATTTGAGATCAGCTGAATTGTCCTTTTGTGGTAACTCCTCGTCAAAGGTAACAGATGAAATTTCTCTGGGATGAAGCAAAAAGTATTAGGGTCTCATTTATGACCTGTGTTCACAGACAGAATGATAACACATATAAATCACTGTAGCATGTTCTATGTCAGGTGCAAAGAGCTGCAGTAGCAGCCAAAAGCACAGGATGGAGTTACACAGCCTCTGTTGTTCAAAAGGCTGACCTAGAAACTGGTTCTTTCCAACATTTGAAAGAGCATTTTTGATGCTGCATAGACAAAGTAAGTGGATTATATCTCGACACAACAAGGAATTAAGCCACTGGAACAGCGCTGCTTCTCTCTTCTCAGACAGCCCATTGTAGAAGAAAGCTCAGCTCTGTTTACAAAGGTTTTCTCACCTTGATGGAAGCTCCAAGAGTAGGTTGTAGCTCACATCCAAAGTTTCCAGTTTCTTTGCTTCACAGGCCCAGTCTGGGACACACTGTAGTTGATTGCTGAGAAAAGCAAATAGGAAAAACTAGAAACCAGCACTCCATATGCAAAAGACTCTGGATGCTGCATGATTTTAGTGACAACCAAACCAAAAGCAACGGGCAAAAAACGAACAGCATCTGAGTTAGTCATGTGGAATTTATCTTATGGCTAATGCAAACTGAGCTGGTTCATAACTTGGCAGGGCATCCTATCTGACAGGTCTCACAATGCTGCTCCAAGGGCAGATGGAGGCAATGAAACCAATGGCAGAGATCACTGGCAGCCACTCTAAATATTTGATCCGTGGATTCCCCCTCCCCACCCTCCATTCAGTTCAGTAAGCTGCTACAAGTTCAGTGGTCCCTGCTTGGCTTTTTTTTTTTCCGATCACAGCCTACAGCTGAAGGACAGCAAAGTCACCTGAAAAGGTCATACTGGTTCAGAAGGGCCTCTGGTCTGGGACACTTTCATCATTGTTTAGTGCTGGGTTTTGAAGTTCTATTGTGTTTAATTGCTCTCAAGGTGTCCAGATACTTGTTTTAAGTTCTGTTGTGTATTATCACTTACTGAGAGAGTTCTAGACATGTCAGTAGGCCAGGAACCGGATAAATATTGACAGCTGTCAGACCTGATGAAGTAAGGCAAGGAAATATGATTGCAGAGCTTCAGAGAGAAAGCAGCACAGAGAAGCAGCTTAGCTATCAAACGATACTCCTAGTCTTTCTTTACGGATACTCAAGGTCCACATTGATACTTCCCACCACAGAGTTCACACTTCATACATCTGCCATATGGCACTGCAATGTCTCACTATGCCATTTCTCCATCTGTCATGTGGAGCACCAGAAAAAGAGAGAACTGTACTTTTCTTTGTGGGCTCCCAAACAGATCTCAGTGGAAGATGAATTCCTTGGATTTAGCACCACAATCTCCCCACTGTTACACAGCCTGTGTGCACGCATGCGTCTGTGATCCGCAGGAGCTAACCTCAGAGGACCCATCACATACGGTTTCACCCCAATAGCATCAGTGTAAGTTTTTAACGCGTGAGAGGGGGCAAAAGGCCGTTTTCCTTTGCTCCCAGGGCTTAAAGGGAAAAGGCAGGTGAAGAAGACAAAGAGACATACAGTTGCTGTTGGCATACAGGGCCCGAAGGGAGAAGCCGCTTAGCGTCAGCTCTCTCAGCTTATTTCGCTCGCAGTGCAGCTGCTCCAGGCTGGCCAAGGAGCTCAGATCCAGATCTGTCATCTGATTGTCTCGTAAATCCATGTAAGCCACAGATTTGTTTCCCTCCAGAGTGTCAGCTGCTGCTCTCTTCAGATTGTTCAGCCTAAACACTCAGAGAGATGAGTTAAAAAGTCAGAAAACAGGACACTGAACACTAGACATCAGTAAGAAGAGAAGAAAGAAGAGGAAAGGAAGAATTCCGATGAAGGCTAACACTGAAGGTGAGCACAGTGAATGAAATGCATGACAAACAATGGTGAATTTCAGGCAATGAATACAAACAAAAACATTTCCTTTGTCTACACTGCTACACATAACCATTTTAATGATTCCCAAATTCTTGAGACATTCTGAAGAAAGATCCAGTCTAGGAAACAGAAACCAGGCTATGGGGCAGCTACTCTGCATGGACACAGGGAGCTAATGCAGAGAATGCAGAGAACAGATACTAGAGACTGCCTTGCCACACACAGAAAGCTCTTTGTCCCTTTCTGCAGTTGGCAGCCTGGAGAATCAGGATCACATCTCTAGGGCAGGGAGGCAAAAAAGGGAAGGAGAGATCAAGGTTGTGGTACCTTGAGCTACCAAAGCTCAAGGCAACAGCAAATCACAAGAGGAGACTAGAGGGCCGGGTCACATTCAGCATCTGGCACTGCTCAATTAAGCTTGCTTTCCCAAGTAGATTCTGCCCACCCTCAGAAAGAGAACTCCATAAAAGCTAAAGAATCAGTAAGAGAAAAAATTGAACCTAGGTTACTGCAAAACGTACCAGAAGTTACACAGATCCTGTGCTGTAAATAGAAAGCAGCAATCTATTTTACAGACACCTGCAAGTTTCACCCCTTACCTCAGGTCCACACTTTTGATGTGACTCATACGGTTCAGCACTGTCAGGTCCAGGGTCTCTAGCAAGTTTCCTGCCAGGGCTAATTTGTCTAAGGTGACAAGTTTCTCACAAATTGCTGGCAGCTCACAGAAGTTATTGAAGGAAAGCCCAAGACAGCTGAGCTGCTGCAGGTTTCCCATCTCTTCTGGTAAGGATGTGAGGAAATTGCCATCAAGCCAGAAGGTCTGGAGACTGCAACAGTGAAAAAGAGAAAGAAAATAATTCTGCAAAGAGTAGTGAACATCACATTAAGTATTTTCACTGAATTTTCTCATATAGTTAGCTGGTGTCAATGTGGTTATTTTCAAAGGTACTTAACAGCTAATTTTATTCTTATACAAGTAAAGTTACTGAAGTACTTTTATCAGACATGTAATAGGTTTGGACCTTCCAGTTGTGCCAAAGACTGTAAGTTAACACAAGCAAAATACAAATCAGTACTTATGTTGTAAATAGAAGCTATTTACTTAATTACTTGGTTTTCTACAAATGGCACAGTTAATCACACCCACCACACTAATGCACTAGATTTTTACACTCTAGTTGCCCATTCCAAAACACACTTAGAAAAGAATAAGGTAGTTTGAATGATGAATTGCTTCAAAGGCTGTACAGCTTTTGAGACTCAGATACCCAATATACAATTTCCTTATTATAATTATGTTCCAACAGACATCTTTCTGTGTTTAGTGGCTGCAGAAATTAAATCTGAGGCCACAAAAAGTTCTTATTCATAAGGGCTCAAGGAGCCATCAAGATAACTGGACCCATAACAAAGCTGTAAACTTCCAGAAAGTGTAAGCCTACATAGAGCTTTTTCCTCGTAGTTTGCATATGGCTAGAAGATCATTCTGGAAATTACTTGCTCACATCCAGTGTGGCTGCAGACACTCCTTTTTTAAAGATACAAGCTGGAGGAAAAGCAGGCCACAATAAACCACAATAAAGTTCAATACTGATGTTTATCTATACAAATGTACTCACAGTCTTGCAAATAAATTTGCCTAAGCTTAAACTCTTATGCATTTAGGGTAGCTACCGGGGAAAATGGACAAGGCTCCAGCAAATACTTTGGGACAAAATCTCCAGAGGGGATTGCTCAAGTATTCTCATGTTAAAATCCTCTAACACAAAAAAAAGCATCCAATTCTGTAGAACACAAACATACCAGTGCTGACAAAAATCACCAGACCCCTGTGAGAAGTTACCACAGCAAAGTTTTCTATAATAAATTAAAACTTGAATAGAAGTTGCATCAGTACTGAAAATATTAAATTCAAATTATGAATGCAAAAAGTCAGACAATTCTGCGGCTGCAGAAAAACACACACAGATTTATTTGAGAAACAATGCAATTGCCCTCAGTGCTTTATATGCATCAAATTTCCTCATCTTTTCTGCAGCAGCAGCTGTCATGTTTTAATAGTAGTCATTAAGAGATTGCACATCTTAGTTCTTGATCTTCTGCTGGAATCAAATTAATCATTCAGCCTTCATGGGCAAAACAGGCTGCCCTAGAATTCACACTTTCAGAAACAGTACCAGCGCATCAGTAGGGCTCAGCTGAGGCACCAAGGATATTTATGATTACAGATGTAAAGAACATACTCACTTCAACAGTTTGCCAATATGACTTGGCAAGTAATGAAGTCCATTACAGGAAATATTAAGCTCTGTCAGAGTAGAGATCTCACACAGTGATACAGGAAACTCTCCCAGTCTATTATGAGACAAGTTCAGACTCTTCAACTGAGAAAACCTATTAGCAAGAACACTAGTTAATTCACAAACCTACATGTCTTAAAGCAAAAAATACACAAACCAATCAGAGTTCTTAAGTCTTTGTACACTGGTGATACAGTCAGCTAAATCATTACAGGAGTTCCTGCATAAACTTGTGCTCAAGTCATTGAGATTTTTCTCAATGGTCATGCTGAACGTGATCAAATACCATGGGTTTACTGCAGGAACTGAAAACAACCTTCTACCCCGACTTGACAAGCTTCCTCCTAGTGACTGTTACTAAGATTAAGGTGACTAAAATGCTCAGTTAAAAAAAATCTACCTTAAAAGAATTAACTGCAGTAAGAGTCTACAATTATGTAGCCTAGAAAAAGAGGAGCTGAAAACATTCCTTGGGACTATTCTGAGAATAAAACAGAACAAAGAAATCCCCATTCCAAGGTGGGTGCAACAGAAAGCCAAGCCAAGCTGGAAAAGGGAAAACTAGGAAAGCGCTTGCTTCATGCTGGGGAAGCCCAAGACCTGCAAGCAGAGGTCCCTGAACAAGATCGTGCAGCTGCAGTTCCCCTTGCTCAGCAGACTGCATCCCACGTAGTGCCCCAAGTGCAGACCGGCCCAGAACCACTACAGTCCCTGCACTGCTTGAGAAATAGTTACCTGTTTCTAGCTCCTTCAATCACCATGCTAGGTCCAAAGAGAGAGAAGGAACTTAGCGCGGCTGGGGGAACTAACATACAGCAGGGTTCTCCTCCAAGAGTTCCTGCCTCCTTCTACAGGAAGCAAAAGTATTGTTCCTCAAGTGATAACCTCTTCATCCCAAACTGGAACCACCAGAAACTAATTCAGTGGGGAAATTAATATCTCACTTCTATGAGATAACTGCAAATTTCATGTATCAGAGAACTACTTGGAAACATGAAGTTAGTCATCTTCCTCACCTACCCGACTTTTCCCAGGCACTGGAGAGCAGTTCTCATTTTGAAGCAAATGTTTAGGTAACAAAACCAAGGTTAATTAGCTTGAGGGAGAATATTACTTCTAGCTTGAGATGTCTTGGAATATAAGACTGAAGGGTTTTAGAGTTGTTTTCTTCTTCATAGTGACCTTTTTCAGATTCAAAATACTTGTAATGATCTATGTAGAGACTATGCATAATATTTCTCCATTTTGCTTTATAACCTTGTGGGGTGTTGCTCTTTAGAAAGAGAGAGCATAGATGAAACTTGGACATGGGTTGTTTGCTTTGAGCAACCCCATCATATGAATAAGGACACAGGCTTTTTTGTTTGCTACAGCCACAGACTCTCTTGTACTGCAACTAAAAGCCAAAGAGAAAAAGATGCTATGTTGGTAAAAGCCTACCTCAAAAGGAAGGATAATGCTAAGACGTAACAATGATATTAAAATCAGAAACTTGCATACAGAACTCCACACAGTACTGGAAAATAAGGAAACAATGAGGATGAACCTAAAGATTTGAACTATCTCATTAGCTGGTTGAACTTTAGGAGATTTAGGACAGGTCACGGCTCTCAGGGTTTGAAATCAGCAAACGCTTTAATAAAACTGCTTTCTCAGGAGTTCTGCAATGGCTTTTGCTACACCTGTTATTAGCACCAAGCAGTGTTTCTCTCTCACGAACAGTGTGGTAAGAAGCTGCTCTGACAGACACAGCATTAAAAGCAACAGCACAACTGATGTTCAGAATTCATCCCTCTGCAAAAATATCAATGCAAGCACGAGAGGGGCAATTAAGTTTCCAAAAGCTGAAGGGAAACTGGTACATGACACAGCTTGGTCTGAGATTCCCTCAAGCAGACTTCCATACTTGGTGGGGAGGACAATGTTCAAAAACTTTTTGGGTTCTTCTGTTCCTTCTTCTTTGCCTCAGTAAGCTCTTGTAGTGATGTAGGAGTGGAGTGGAATGGAAATGCAACTCTCATTCAAGTTGGATTCAAGCTGTATATATGAACCAGGTAATACAGGGGATAAAGATCCCAAAATTGTTGTGGCTCCTCAGGTTTTGGTTTATCCTCTTACGGGGCATACTGAGACAGCAAAGAGGTATGGAAACACAGCAGTGAATCTTCCACAGGATGACCATCCTTCTCTTTAGCAGCCCAAACTGGTGTTGCCCTGAAATATTCCCAGTTTAACACATCCTTTTCTGCCACCAAAGCACACCAGCACAGATCTGTATCGACTAGCTAGAATGCTGACAAGAGACATGCAGACGTATGCATGAGTGCACGCACACATATCAATGAAGACCAGATCTCAGTGTTTTTCAGACAAGGAAGAAAGCTGAAAGGCACTGCAATATATAAAAAATAAGCTGGGAGGTGTAACAAAGCAGGTAGGGTTATTTAATGCCCTTTGTTTAACATTTTCCCTTTAGCTAATTATTTTTTGCTCCATTATTATAGTTATAGGTAATTAGACTCCTAGAGCTCGAAAGTTGCTTAGAGGAAGAGATCTGATCATTGTGAAAAATTCTCCTGAAGGGAACTGATAGTCTCGAGGCACTGAGAGCACCTACTGCAAGTAAGCAAGGGTCTTCCAGTGGTGCTGTAATCTTAGAAGCATCCTAAAACCCTCAGATAGAAAGTCTTTTCAAAAGGCAATGAGCAACTTTATGTGGGCTACCTAATGCTACCTGTTTATTCAAGATCGTATGAAGTGAGAGCTTCTTTTATGGCTTTTGTTTGTTTGAGGATGTCACCTTCATCAGACATAGTCACTGACAGGAAAAGAGTTGAGTTTATGACAGGTCAGATTTGTTGCTGACTACATGCAAGGTCAAAATAAATTTCAAGCCCCTCTGCTGATCCTGTGAACCGAGGATACTGCATTTTAGAAAATAAAGTTCTCATGTGCTTTTCCAAATAATTCAGTGTATTCGAAGTAGAAAGCACAATCTTAAATTATTTTAAGCAGCTTCTCCAGTAACAGAATCTATTACAATTCAGCATTAGAAAATGTTTAAACAAGTTTGGAAAACCAGACTATACTCTGGCTTCTCAATTAAACTGCAAAGAATTCCCAAAGTGAGCCATTTTAAAAAATTGTATACTCCTACAGATACCTGGGAATCTCCTTACTCTATAAGAAGAAAAATTAAATAGCACAGCAGTAGGCCCCTACAGACAAAGAAAACCACACCCCTCCCCATCCCGCCCATCCCACCTTGCAAAAAACCCCCCCAACAAACCAAAATGACAAAATCAACCAAACCTCAGAACCACAACAACAACGAACCAAAACAAACAAACAACAAGAAAGCAGGTTTGCAAAGTTTCTCCAAATACATTTTCCTTAGGGCACAATGTGTTCCGAACAGAGCCATTGGACAATATTACTCTAGGCTTCCTATCAGTTTTCAAAATTACAGAGCAACTCCTGGAATTCTATTTAGCATGGCTGGTGTACATATCAACAGGCTAATCTCCCCCTAGATTTTAATGACTTTGGGGAATTAATTTAAAAATATTTTTGTAAGACTCCTTCACTTACCTAAGATGACTACATCATGCTTCCATACCATCACACAACTGCTACTCTCTTAAAAGCAGATCATCACAAGTTTCCAAAGCAAAGCTGGAGTCTCACAGGCCCTCTGCCAATTCCAAATACATATTAAGAACTTGCCGAAACAGCGTTTTTCAGACCTAAACTTCTTCCTACTAACACTTATTCACAATAGCAGCATTATGCTTTTCCTTGCACTTTTATTTTATACCCCAAGATGTTCTCTGCTTAGGAAGCAGCCTATTATTACTACTGCATCTTGTCCATACAAATGGCACGTCACCCCACAAGGCTTATCTCAACTTGGAGTTAGCGCAGTATCTGTGGAAGGGAGCTCATGAATACTATAAACTGTTGGAAGTTTATTCCTGCTTGTGCTGCCCAGTTCTGCTTCCAACCCCCTCAGGTGTTAGAGCTTCCTAAAGATTTTTTTTACCATTCCCAAGAGAATAGGCAATACTTCATTCCATCTCAATGTCAAGGACTCCAAATGTAGAAGAAAAATTATTCTTTGCAGACCTGCAAAGAGAGTCAAGACTCCCTGCTCCACTTGTTCTCATGAAATTGTGGCGTAAGTTGAGGTAGGTGATATCTTGACTGTAGAAGAGGTGCTCTGGTACTTCCTCAAGGCTGTAGCATGAAAGATCAACCATGCTAAATCTCAAAGACACGATCTGAAAAGAAAAAGCTGCAGCTGTGCAACAAATTTTCTCTGGAAGTCTAATAGAAGGCCAAAGAATACAAGTAGCAAACAGTTTGCAAGAACAAGCAAAGAGCCCCTTGTACCTACCAGGCAGAGTCCATGCAGGAAATCAGAGTCCCTGAAGTACAAGGCTGTGCCCTTTGCTATATCCCTGGCAAGGACACATAGCTGGACAGCAGCCAGGACTCCCACAAAGCCCTGCTCTGTATGTGCCCTGGGCACTCTGCCTAAAGGCTAGGCTCTAAGAGAGCCAATGTAATACAAGAAAACAGATCTTTCAGGAAACCCTATTGAGAAATAATCTCCAAAGGTGCAAGAAGCAACAGGAAGCAGTTGATTTTCCAGTTCAGTTCTTTGAGGTCTACAGAACTCTGCTTGGTCTAGCTGCTTCTTTAGCTACTTCTTTCTTTTATTAGCTTGTTAAGGGTATCAAATTTCAAACATAACTTGTTATAAAAAGGTTTCATAAATTAGGGTTTTGCAACATTTCATAAAGTCTTTGCAAATCTCATGTCCTTTCATTAAGTATGTTTTGTTTTGAGGTCTTCAGTGCTTAATTGCACATTTTTTGATCTGCTTTATCCTGAACTCTTTTGTATTTCATAATATCCTTGCTGACCTATGATCTCTCTGTAACTCAAACCTCAGGGCAGCCCTGTGAATGTCCAGGTCATACTTCAGGTACATTCAAGTACAGCAACAAATGCAATCTGAAGGTCTCTACAGCTACAAACTCAGCCAGTCCCTGTGGTTTGCTTTAGGGACCTCCGATTAAGTTAGTCTCATAGGTGCAGCAGAGGTTAAAACAGCACAGAACTACTGCTTGACACTGTTACCCAGGTAGAAAAAAAAAGAGAAGGCTAACAGAAGAATCTCTGCAGACCAGAACATGAAGGAAATAAGGCTGGAAAGTGTCCTCGGTACTTCCTCCAGCATCCTAGCTTCATCTCTGACTGCACACCAAGCTTGTATCAAAATAGCCTTCCTGTGGTGTACCCTGCACCCACTATCCAAACCACACCGCACCGAGAGCCTCACCGTGGATGCCTGCCGGTGCCACCGCTGGCACTCTGCCAGCGTTTCAAAGGAAACGTGGTATGTCTGAGCTTGTGCTCCAGCGGATGTGAAAGCCAGGGTGTACTGCCGACGTTTCATCTCTTCCACCTGCAAAGGGAGAATGGACAACAGCCCCCCTAAGCGCCAGCAATTACAATTGGCCTGAAGTTAGGGTGAGGTATTACTGACCACCAGTAACGTTGCATTTTGCTGAAAATACAGCTGCAAAGTCACAGTAGAAAAACACAGAAGTAAATCCTGCTTAAGATCTTTCTGCTGAAATGGATACGAGAAGCAGTAATTTCCAGAGAGTCCATTCACAACATTGGCTACTGCTGTGAAAGCTGAACTAGTGTCTCTTTGTTTTCTTAGCCTTCAGACCACTACCCAAGCAAAGCAAGTGGAAAGGGGGTGGGCACATTAATGTGTTAAAAAAGCCTACATAAATCTCTTGTGGACAGTTCCCATCAGTACCATTTCTTCTGTCTTCCCAGGCTACAGGGAGCTAACCAAAAAAAGCCTTACCTTCCCTCCAATGAGAGGCAAGATGTGCATCTTCCCTGCATGGCTGTCCTTCACTGAGGACACAATGAGGCACGTACCACAGAGCGCGACCGAGCGCTCTGCCCACTTGTGCAGCTGGGTCTTTCCTTTCCGTACATTATAGACTCCAGAGAGCAGGATGCGATCCAGCTGTTCCACCTGGCATGGCTTTTCTGAGGGAAAAGGGGAGGTTAGCATTTACTGTCCATGTGCTCTTCATTCTCATCTCTGAGTACAATAATGCAGATATAACATGCAAAAACCACGCTGTTCTAAAGAACAAGCAGACAAATTGCAGTTTAAAAAAGGTCTTGTGCAGAAGGCAAGCAACATCCTCAGCACAGGAACAGTGGCTGAGCAGCACCACTTGTGCCTCCCAGAACAATGTTAGAACCTTTGCCATGCAATGTGTTTTTAATCCAAAGGTAGTTACAGACCTTAGCAAACCCAGATGCTTGCCAAATATCCTTCATTCAAATGCAACAGAAAAGCAATTTTAAACTCTCGTTGAGTCAGCTAAAGTCACAGAAACCATTAAATAAGTGGCTTCTATGGGACTTTCAAGGAAGGCCTGGAAAATCAGCTACAAAGGAAGTTCTTTCCCTGAAGATGACTGTCCTGGTTTTGCCTGAAATAGAAATAATTTTCTTCCTGGCAGATTGTACAAGGCTGTGTTTTGGCTTCAGTGTGAGAGTTATGTTGATAACATGAAAAAAATCACATTAAAAAAACCTGCCGTTTTGGTTGGTGTTCAGCAGCGCTCACCCAAGTCAAGGACTTCACAGTGTCCCATTCTCTGCAGCAAGCAGGTGCACAAGAAACTGCAAGGCAGCATGGTTGGACCAGCTGATCCAAACTAGCAAAGGGGATATTCCACACCACAGAACATCATACCCAGTACACAAACTGAAGGAACTGGGACAGGAGGGCTGAGCACTGCTAGAGGAAGGGCACCAGTGTGATGAGCAGTGTATTGTGCATCACTTGTGTTTTATTGCTCTCTGTTATTTCATTTTTCATTACAATTATTATAATTTTACTTAATTTCAAGTATTAAACTGTTTTCAGTCCACAGGTATCACCTTTTTCCCATTCTCCTTCCCATCCTATGGTGGAAGCCGTGTGTGAGTGAGCAGGTGAATGGTGCTTACTGGGTGGCTGGGGTTAAGCCACAACAGTCCTTTCAGGTGCCAGACCTGGTGCACAAAGGGCAGAGACAGATCTGACCAGAGTGTGTTAAAAGAAATTTGCTATAAGCATTTCTTGTATTGCTTTAACAGTGGCTGGTCACAATGTTGATTTGTTTGTTGGATTTTGTTGCACTTGTTCTCAGGGTTCCATTATGTAAGACCTTCTCTGCTATAAAGGCTGGTTTAAGGTTATGGTGTGCTATTTTGTAATCTGGTCTGTGTGCTCAGCATGGCCCTTACCTCTGTGCTCTGGTGCCATTTAGTGGAAAATATCAATAATGACACCATTTGCCTTTTCTCCTCAGAGAGCCCACCTACCGAGTGGACACTTCCCACATCCTCCTTTTCTCCTCCAGGTTAATTTACAGGAGCATTTGGGAATTTTTAATATCCTTGGGATGTTGAAACCAGTGTGATTTCCTATTGCTAGGCACCATGAATGCGGTTCAGGTCTTGTTTAGGGAGAAGTGACTACTCGTGGCTACTCTAAGCCTGTGACAAGCCACTGTGACTACTGAGACTGAAGTAGAGTCAGACTGCTGCCAATTCGTGCCGTTCTGGACACTCTCAGGTCAACCATTCAGCTTCTGGAGTAGGGGTTACTGAGGGTTTGGACTCCACAACACTCTAACTGAGATACTGGCAGCACATGAAGGGGGTTTGAGCTGCTTCAGAGCCGACTGGCACTGAGGTCCAGCTGCTCCATCTCTGTAAGTGTCCAAGGCCAGCCTGGGTGGAGCTTGGAGAAACCTGGTCCAGTGGAAGATGTCCCTGCCCATGATAGGAGGGTGGAACTAGATGATCTTTAAGGTTCCTTCCAACTCAAACCAGTCTGTGATACCATGATTCCAAGTAAAGTTCCTCTGGGTAAAATCCTCTCTTAATTCCTCTCTTATGTTTTCAGCCACAGGCTTTGCAAAACTATTGTATCATCCTCCATAGCATTCCCTCTAATTCCAACCCTACCTCTGAGAATCACTTTGTCAGCATTTGCTTCTACTTCCTTAAAACAGGTCTCCTGAACATTCTTCAACCCTTATACTTCCCCTTTCATAGCCTTCTTCTAAGCACACCAGCCTCCCATGCTGACTGGAACTACTCAATTACATTTTCTGTCTTCTTGGTTCCATGAAGTTGAGTTGCTGTTTGTGAATCCTTGGCAGTTCCTGCTTGATATACCAAAGCTTTCATTTTTTCCTCAGAAGTTCTCCACACACCCATCCTTGATGCCTCTACTCCTTCCAGCTGAAGTAAGAGTCCCTCTTCCTTACCCCATAAATCCAGACTACACTCACACTTCTTTCCATCTGTTTTGCATGTATCCATACATGTTTGTATGTATACAGTGTATGCAGTGTATACGCAGCTCCCAGACAGAAGAGGTTTGTCTCAGACAGCAGGGTGAAGAAGCTGGTATCTTATAAATGCATTTTTTTGACACTGAATAATCAAAAGATGGCTAGCAGCTTAGCCTGGCTAACCAGATCCACAATGCAAGAACAAATTTCCATTAAAAACACTTTGATTTTTTTTTCTGAAATGCACAAAAATACACAGGTGAAGTACTTAAAAGTAAAGAAATATTTTCCTTATCATCTTTCCTCATCCTCATCTCTTTTATATTTCCTCTTAACTTCAGTGAATTCCCTTTCTGACTGCTAGCACCATATGCCCAGAGGCCTGTGCCTGTTATCTGTGGCTCCTTGTGTGTACTCTATCCTGCCCAAAGCAATTCAAGAGCCCGCACTCCAAAGTCTCGCACCTGCAATCCAGTGCCCGAGGTTTCTGATGACAGTCTGCATTATTATCAACCAGCTGGCACCTTCACTCTCCACTCTTTAAGGGCTGTGGAGGTATTTGACCAGGAGCTTCCTTGCCCATATCTACAAACTTGTTGTAAATACTATCTTCATGCACATCTAAACGGAACTGCCATATGTTTCTGATCCCAGTGGGAGCTCCAAGCCATCAGTTGCAATATTTAAAGCTAAAGACAACACAGCAATCTTGTGCCTTCCTGTGAACTTGTCTTTTCTCAAGTCATAGGCAGGATCAAGAAAACTACAGAAGTGTGATTTTTTTTTTTCTGTTAATCTTGCAAATGTTTTATTTTAAGAAATGCTTACTGGTTCTGCAGGTGCTTGATGTAGCCCTCTATAAACCGAAGAGGCTGATGACTCAGGCTTTAGCTGAGTTCCAGCTCCTAGTTACAGCTGCAGGAACAGTGACAGTGTCCACACACCATTTCTTACCACTGTAAAAGCGAATCATACAGCTGAGATCAGAGTTTGCTGCCTCTTCCTGCATTCTGAGAGGATCATCAAAACCCAACCCAGCCAAGTAGTCATACACAATTTGCAGGGGTTTTTCTGTGGGCTCCAGCCTCCTGTCAAAACACACAAGAAAGAAGTTTGAGAATGCAAAAGACATTAAACAAGTCTCAGTACAGCGAAAGCATGGGGAATACTGACACACCGTCTGTTCTGCTCCTCTGAAAAGCTCTGGCAAGCACAGACTCAGGCCTCTGCTCCCTGCTTGATAAGCAGCACTTAAGAACTGCAGCACTTGGGAATTACATTGCAGAAGAGAAACACAGAGAAACAGTAATTGGCATAAGACGCACAACTCATGGTATTTCTATTTGTGACTTAAGGAGCACCAGGAGGAATCCATGACAAGGCACAAAACCAGAAACACTGCACAAAAAAGCAGATGCTAAGTAATTAAAAAACCCTATGCATAATGCCTCAAAAATATAAAACAACTCTTAAATTTTTTCTTTCAAATGCAGTATGGAGCAAAGCATTTGAAGAATCCTCATGAAGAATTACTTAAAAAAAAAAAAAACAAAAAACAACCGAAAAGACAAATTTCCTACTCTGTTTAGCTCATATCAGTGGGTAGATTCTTATGCTTTGGAAAGTTAACTCAAATGGTTCATTTAAAAGGATGTCTTAGAACTATAGCAGAACACAGAAAGGATTCAGTGGCTAGTTTGAATAAACAGCAATAAGAGCAAGTTCTTCTGAAACATCAGATTTAATATATTCAGAGTGGAAAATATGTTTTCTGATCCTCTCTTCTCACTTTCTCCAGAGACCCTGAATTGTGATTTTCTTCAATATAAACAACAGTTTCATGCTAAATTACAAGTATTTTTTAGGGGAAAAAATAGTATAAAAGATTAGGCACTGAAAATGTTAGGTAGGAGTTAAAATACATTGTTCCAATGGTTCACTCATTAGCCACCATTAAAAATCCACATTTTTAATCTAAAAGTCCCTAGCTTCAGATTACAGTCACTAGATCTCAACTGTCACCTGTTCTTTAAACAGGAGTTTATAAACCATGTCACTAAACATTTCAAACTTCCTCTTCAAGATAAGGCTCAAGGTGCTTTTAAAATTATTCTTGCAGTAGAGTGGATCTACTTCAATTCAAAAGGAATTTTCCCACCAATTTTTTTTTTAGTTTATCCATATTCTGTAAGTACTAACATGATTGTTCCTGTACCCATGCACTGACTACACAAAACCACACGCACACATTGGTTCAGCTCAAATACTTTTCTATTCTTGGATGAAACCTGCTCTCAACTCATATCCTTCCAATGCAAAGTCCTCCTGAACTGCGTCTTTTGGCAACTTTCAGCCTCCTTCCTCTCCCTGACAGTTTTCAGTACACTTGTCTTTTACATAAATATACCTAGTGATCCTGAAAAGCACTGTTTTCCAGGGAATACTGGCTGCTAAAACATCTAGAGCAATCTGCTGCACTGGCTTCTCAGGACTCATCACTCCCTCCACCCACGTCCTCCTGAGTTCTTACCTTTTAGCCACAGGTTATTAACAGAGCAAACTGAACAATGCAAGTTTACACTTCTTCCTTCAAAAAGCTCCTCACCCAAAACAAGATGCTTACACTGGACAACAGTTTCCTGTTTGTAAGGTATTAGCCAATGAGTTGTACTGGTTTGTGCATTGCTTTTCTCCCATGACATCAGAACACAGAACCTCAGGCATTTTGGGCAGGAAGGGCCTTTAAAGGTCACCTACTCCAACCATCCCACTGTGACAGGGCCAGCTTCCATTTGAACAGGCTGCTCAGAGCCCAGTCCAACATCTCACTGCAATGAATGAATAATACCTTTGGCAACCAAGCTTGAAATTTGGAAGCATCGGGATCGAGTTTGCTAGGTAGGACCTGTTTTCCAGGTACTAAACTTTGTGGACCTGCATACATCATTTATACTGTGTGTCTGATATGGGAAATATTTCATTCCTGTAAGTACCAAACCTTTCCGCTTCTTCTCGCCTCCTCTCAAAAAGAAAAACATTTCTGATTGTTTTTAATGATTATATCAGAGTATTTTCACTATTACTGACAGCTTTACAAATGTCAGCCAGGACTGATTTCATACACCATACACCATTTACAAGTACCTAATCATCCAGGCTTTCTTTGGAGTCATCACAAGACACATCTCAAGAAGTAAAATGAGCTCAGCTATTTCAAGCAGATACATTGCAACTCTCACTTCCCATACAGGACTTCTGGATTACTCTCCAACAAAGTTTATAGCCTAGAAAGGCAATCTAGTTGATATGCAGTTGACCCAGAAAACCACTTATTACTGCTCAATGCTCACTAAGCCTGTTTAGGGCAAGTCTGCTCCCTGCTTTTGCTTTACACAGAAACACATCTACTTACTAGCCAGAAGGCTGTATATCAAACAACCCCTTTCCTCTCTCTTCAGAAATCGTGTGCTGGAGCTCCTATTCACTAATATGCTGCTATCAGCTAAGATGGAATTCCTGCGCAATAAGCATGAAAAGCTGACTTGCTAAATGCTGTTTCTTTGCCTGTTTTGTAAGATGGACACGGGACAAGAGATTGGTTCAAAAGAGCAAAATGTCATCAATTCTTCTTTCTCCACAGAGATTTCTTAAGTTCAAATGAAGGATGTCAGCCCTTTTTAGGACTGTCTGTCAAGATTTACAAGCTCAGAGCCAAGTACATCTACAAATATGTAGCTGAGGTTTATGTTATCACTTGGTATCTTTTGCTGTAGAAACAGATACCAGTGAACACAGCACCAAACTTTTGAAAGAGCTTTATGAGCTAACCTTGGAAATGACAAACCTGTGTATCTGTCTCCTGTAACAGGCAAGCTATTAGAAACTGGAATGAATAAATAATAGATTGCACTGAACAACGCTGACTTCCAATACAGTACACGTGACAGGTTGTATACCCCTCGGCACAGAATCCAAGAATATGAGAGATTTGACTGATCTCCAACTACATTGCCCAAGTTTCCCTTGGCTACCCCTAGACTCCTATTCTTCTACTGTTAAAGCCTTTTGCTTGCCAAAAGGAAGCAGCCTTTCCAGCATGTGACCCCTGGCTCAGGAATGTTAAATGCCTGAATGCCATTCATAAAAAGAACATATCAAGTCTGCGCCTAGACTTCCCAAGGAAAAAACCAAACTAACATTCAAACTTTACTGTTTGATTGCTCAATGGATTGAGGCTTTTTTGAATACACACTGAACTACCTCTCTGCCCATCACAACTCGGGGAGAACAGTAATGAAATAGAGGGATAATTTGCATCCTGTGAAAAGCACCTAAGTCCCAGTGGTAGAGGTTGCTCAATGCTCTCCGAGGTACAGTGGAGGCTCACCCTCCTGACAAAGCTGGATACTTTATCATACCGTACTTTCCAGCCCTTTGCCTGTGGACCAGGCACACACTGAGAAAGGGAGCAGGTCCCTGAGTGCTCTTGGAGACATTCTGGAGACCTGGAAAAAGGGATTACTGGTCCAAGTTCTCATCAAGAGCCATGTGATTCACCAAAAAAACCCTGGACAGGCCAGCAAAAGGAAAACCAAAACCTGTATATGGAACAGCAGTTTCCATAAGTAATTTCTTCATTAACTTGGTCAAGCAGATTCCAGAAGTAACAGTTAAAGTGCAATAGAAAAATACACTTTCCTTTCAAGAGAAAGCAATGTGGTGTGAAACCCAAACTGGCACGAGATCACATTAGAACTGCACAAACTCATTCTGAACCCAACACAATGAGCTCGGAATGCTGGCACATGCGAGAACATGCAGCTGCCACAGCAGCTGTGATCTGGCACAAACAGCCCACAACATCTGCAGCAGTATCACACAGCAAGGACTGAATACTTCCTCTGCTCACAGCAGCTCTCCCGAGCACAGGCGCAAAGGCTTAAGGAGACAAAAAAGCCAACAAGAAGGAGCAACAGTTTCAGTTTGCAACTGTAGCTCTCCTAAAATAAGCCCAAAGTTTTCACATCTTTGAAGCTTAAATTTTTGTTGTGGGTGGTATCCAGACCAAAGAAGGTACCTGCGCAATTCTTGTTTAACCCTTCCCTCCGTGGGAAGATCCCTCCTCAGGAAGATATAATTTCTGGATATGAAGGGATACAAGCATCAAGAAAGAAGATTCTGGCTAGGAGAAAGCTGAAGATCCTTGAGGTGCTTTGTGCAGAAGTTCTTACAGAAACTGACTTGAATTCACAGAATTGAAAAGGAAACAGAACGATCATGAGGACATTGCTGAAGATGTAGAATGAATGCTAATAAAAGAGCTTCTGCTATTCTTGCATACAGCTTTTAGTCTTCCAAGCCAGGTGCCAAACTAACATCTGCCATGCTCTGGAAAGAAAGTGACCTGCTGATATTAAAAGGGTGAAGAACTCAGAAGCTGTCTGGGAGACCCACGTACTTATGGTAATATATAATCAGATATCTAACAAAGTAATTTGTATTGTGAACACGTTATTAAAGTAATTGGTAAAGTTTGTTCGAGGAAGGAATTATCTCAGCAGGGTACAAGGATAATCCTCAGCACTCTGCCATCTTCCTGTGGACGTGCAAGTAGGTACCATTCCGGCCTGATTCCTGCCGCTAACACAGGTGTTACTGAAGCAAGACTGGTAACTCCCCTTTCCCTACCAAAAACAACTCCAGTGGGAAGCAATTCAAGGGTCTCCTCTGTAACAAACACACTCTGAGAATTACGAGGAACAGACACATCATAACCAAGAAGATTGGCAACAATAACCAATCATAACCAGAAGACCGGCATCAGATCCAATTCACTAATGCAGTGCAAAAGCTGCCGCAAATCAAAGACAGGCACGGCCAGCTAGCATAAGAGAGATTGGAAAGAATTAAAATGCAAAAGCCACTTCAAAAGCTAAATAAAGTCAAAATGTATGTCTCTGAACACATCTGTAAGGTCTGCCAGAGCTTTCTCACGATCTGCACTAATGGGTCTGCTCTTCCTTAAAAAAGCTGGAAAATCTGCTCACTATCAGGTCCAAAACTTGCCAATTTCCTTACAAATTTTTTAAGCAGCAGAGGTTTTCAGCTGCCTCAGGGGCTATATTCAAGTGTCCATCTGTTCTCATACAGCATTTCTAAACAATCCATTCCTAATTCCAGTAACGCTGACCAGGGCAGGGCAAATTGTTCTAAGTAACCTTTTCCAACAGTCAGAACAGTCAGTCCTGTTCTCTCTACATTTCCCACCACTAGCGGTGCCACTCCACATTACAGAGCAAACACACACCACACTTTTAAAATTCGGATATATGTGGCCTGTAACCTTCAATTTCACTATCAAAAGTCCAGCTACTAGCTCTGTTAAAAATGCATTGTGTCAACTGCTTAGCCTTTAAGTAAGGAGACCACAGCAACTATCTGCCAGAAGTAGTGATTTTTTAACTGAATCTTAAATCCAGATGAATCAGATTAAATCCAAATAAACTTACTGGGAGCTTCTAAACCTAGAGGAGTCCATAACACACAGCATAAAGTTCATGCACACTAAACCCTGAGGCATCTATTTTCAGGCTAAATTGACTTCAGGCATAAAACACAGCATCTGATGCTTAAGCCTTCTTTATATAACCCTTGCTACAATTTCTCTCTGCCTTTAAATATTTAGCTGGCAACTCTTCTCACAAAAAAACCCCAAAAAAAACCCTACTAACATATAAATATTACACTACATAATTGTGAAAGCACCTTACTTGTTTTGCTGACTCAAAATAACTGTTTACAGCCTTTAAAATAGATCAGGTAATCCAGATGCTAAAATCCCCATAACGCAAGAAAGGAATACGTGAACAGGTGCCTCTACCCAGAAAATGAGGGCATTTTTTTTTTTTCCTGGCTGGAGCAACAGTTAAACCCTCCCTGTTAAAACGCATAACGATGAGGTGTGTAACCTCTATTTCACCACTATCTAGTTTTCATGAAGTGCATGACTCAAGGCTGTACCTGACTGCCGGCTACTACCTCTGCCTGTCCCCTACCTGCCCTGCCAATAGGCACACGGTGAACAGAGCCTCGCAAACCTATACAAAACATTTCTCAGCCAGGTTTATCCTTTCTCGGCCCTCACCTGACCAGGTCTCCATGAAGTTGCAGAAAGAGGTTTCTCCTCCCTTCTCTGTCACAGATCTCCGAGGCTTGGGTGTCCACTGTGCAGAGGACCAGGCGCAAGTCCGAAGGAGCCGCAGCTGCTGAGTCTCTTCCATAAACATACACGCAGCCACGTCCGACGTCCCCTTTCAGCCAGGTCCTCTCACGGGAACCAACCCGACTCCTGCTCTGGCAGCTCCTGCTCCCGGTGCGCTTCGCGTTCCTCTGCAAGGCAGCCCCGACCCGAGCGTCAGCACCGCCTCCGGCCGCGGCCGCACTTCCAGCCGGCCCCGTGCCGGCCCCGGCGGCTGAGACGGCAAAGACCGAGGTCGCGGCGGGCAAGTGCCCCCGGCGTCCCGCAGCCCACTCCCCCGACCCCAGCGAGCCGCCGGGAGCGGCGGAGGCCTCGGTCCCCTCCTCACCTTCAGCACCCGGATGCCGCCGCGGGGCCCGGCCCNCGAGCTCGCCCTCCGCCGCCGCCGCCCGGGCGGGGCCCGCGCCCCTCCACCCGCCCCAGGGCCCTGCTCCCCCGGCTCTGCAGGGCAGCGCGTCAGCTCCGCCAGAATTAACGAGAGGCTGCTGTTCATGCAGTGAAAACACACGTTAAAAAAGACCTGAAAGGACATCCAGTGAAATGCGATTTTGACGAGAAAACACAAAAGGGGGCACGTGGGGTCAGAGATATGATGACAATCCTTGTCCAAAAGGCACACGGACTACAAAAGGGGTCTTTTCATGAGCTTCCAGAGCAGGCTCCGAACACATTCCTTGTGTTCAGATCCAGCACCTGGTGCTCATAACTAACCTGCTCTCTCTCAGGATGGTATTCCACAGGAACCGCTCAAGCGTTTTGCAACTGTCCACTCATCTTGATTTCCAAAATGTGTTGTTTTTTCAAAAACTGGCCACATTATTTTGCATCATCTGATGTTGCCATGGCCAAACATTAAGAATAAAAATATTCTATCCCACTGTATTTGCAAAAAGCAACAAGGCACAGTTTTAAATCATTGAATATTGACTCATTTTATTAGTCACTTCATAATTTGTTTCAACCAAAAGACAATACACACAGCAGAAGTCTAATGCATCCCATGTAAATGTTTACATCTGTTAAGCTCCTCACTCACCTATGACTCAGCATTTAAATTTTTCACAAATTTTTCTCAAAAATAGGTCTCCAGAATTCTGAGTGCCAACAGGTGCCCTGCCTCAAATTACGTTTTTCGCTTTAAATCCCGTGGGTTTGTTGGGGGTTTGTATTTGAGTAGTTTGTTTGCCTTTTTTTTTTTCTCTCTACACTGTCAAAGAGGTGGTATGGGGCTCTGTGTAAAGTTTAAATTACAACATCATGAAAGAAAAAGGAATATACAAGAATAGCATCAAAGTTAGAAGGGAAGCAGTCCAGCAGCTCCTTCCCTCACAGGCTCAAAGTAGAAAATGAACACACAGAAGTGCACCAGCGTCACTGCTGCCACGGCTCACAGCCAGTACCAGCCTAAGGGAAGGCACTGGTACCCTTCCCAGATGCTTCAGTATCTTCTGAGTTATAGATCCAAGGTGCTGTAAAGACAGTCCCATCACTGCTATTGCTTCAATAAGTTGTTCAAGGCCATATTTTGTGCCATTAAGGCCTGGACAAAGTTGACTTTTAGGACCTTTCCAAGTCTCCTCCCCCTTCAGGCCTATTATGGCCACTATTGTTTCTGCCATTTTTGGACTCAAAATACATTCACTTGGAAAAACAGACATCCAGTGTCTCCCAGTTCCGAAGCCTCCCATGCAGATACTAACAAGATTAGCCAAGAAGAATTTGTCTTGCTGCCTTTATATCCCCCTAACATTGAAGCAAGGAAACGCTGACCAGTAAGAAATGTTGAATTCAACCGGTGGGAAGAGGACTCAGAGCGTGCTTGGAGTTCCTCAGACGCACAAATACCCTCCAGAGGAAAACCACAGCAGCAGCACAGAGCTCCAAATGCACATGGGGGTCAAGGAGCAAGCAGCATTATCTGGTATTGCAGACAGGGGAAGGTGTGACGCCTGGCCTTCCTTCTTGTGTGATGTCAGCACCCATCCCTTAGTGAGGAGGGGAGAGCTCCAAGGACAACTGGAATGTTTGGCTGCTACAAAAGAATACTTCATAACCAAGGGATGGCTTCCTGCAAAAACATATTTTGGGTACACGCATCGCCTCCTCCATCTCAGCTCAAATACATAACGAGATTTCCTCAGAGACACAGCACAAGGGTGGCTGAAGGAGCCAAGAACACAAAGATGTCACCCTGCAAGCTTAACAGAGATGGACAGCGAACCCCAGCTGCTCTAGGGGACAGAAAGCAAGCATGACAAGAGGGACAACATGCACTGCTCCCAACTCTGCTGCAACAAACTGGCCAGGCGAGAGACCATTTCCTTCTTCCTTCCCATCTAATTTCCTGTACCAGTGCTCTTTCCCAGCAAAACCAAAGGGAGAATGAGACATGCTGGCTTTCAGTACGAGTGACCATGTACAACTCTGTGAAGAGAATGGGAGAGCTTATGAGAAGTTCAGGAACCAAGGCAAAGACTTCCCATTAGTTTTTTATCTGGGATGCCCTCAGAGCTCACTGGGGTATGGACTTAACTCAGTCTTCAACACTGAGTTTGAGCTAGTGGGGCAATGAATAGCCACAACTGCAGTGAAAACCATTACGCGAAATGCTCAGCACCAGAAATGGACTCTGATTCAGCCATTTCCTGAAAAACCACCTGCTTTCTAGCTAAGCTCAGGATATACCTCACTACTGATAGCCAAGGCATGACCCTACCACAACCCTAAATTAATTTAAAGGAAATCATACATTGTTCTTCTAGACTGTATAACCCTACGCTGATGCCAGTTCTAGGAAAAAAAAGCTCTTTGCTAATCCAAAGGCCCAAACCAGTTCAGTAGGTAAGGTAGCAAAAATGCCCTTCAAGAGAAGCTAAATTTACTCCACTTACACGTGGACCAGCACTTAAATCAGTGACAGTCCTACATTATATTGCTTAATGCAGTTAAGACCAGACCAGACCAGACTGAACAACCCTTAGTGGCCTCCTGCTCCCAATTCAAGGGCAGAACAGGTCTTCAGTTTCCCCTAAATACACTGTGGGCCACTCTTGCAATATTTTTGGCAAGTTCTGGAGCCCAGTGTTAGCACTTCTGTAGACACAAGAAGCGATATCTAAGCTTGCCCTCAGAGCACTCAGTCATCTGGAAAGCCCTAGAACAGAACTGAAGGAGAAGTGCCCAACCTTCAGCTTACCAGCACACTCACAAATTAAGATCTAATATATATCCTAAAGAGCACTGAACCCCTGAAGTTGGTCACACTGTGCTTTTTTGTCTTACGTATCACCTCCAAGAGAACACCCCGAACAGCACCACCTCCCAGGAATTCCCCCAGAGACATCCCTGAACACAGCTTTCTGTGAGCTCAGAGGGGTACCAGGCCTTGCATCTTTGGATCCAAATACTCCAACAACTGGCTTCTGTTCAAAACACAGTTTAGCTGCTTTCAGTCTGAACCTGAACTGGCACATTATTCTGAAAGGGGAGCAAGGATCAACTAAGTAAAAAAAAAGGGAAAAGTTCTCTTTAAACTGCATGGTCTTTATTTCAGTGCCAATATTACAGATACAACACAAATATCCCAGTCAGAAGTAACTCAAATGGAACCCAGGGGGTCTACAACAGGCTCTGGAAATAAAACTGGGGAGAAGTTCTGGAATAGCCAGGAAGAGCAACTTTGCAGCATAGTCTCTGATGAGTCTCCCAGCAGGAGCAAAGTCCTTGCCCAAAAACTGATCTACAAAATTGAATGTCTTTTCTACCCATGAACCCCAACTAACAGGTTGAAAGACTTTAAAACCGTATGTGGTAGAAAACCAGCTGCTCCTTTTATCTCTAATCTCTCATAACTCACTTCACTTTCTGGGTAAGCTACAGAAGACTCTGAACCTGCATGGCTGTGGCTACTGATGGAACGAAAGAAAATTCAGGTGTAAGGGCTTCATTTCCAAGTACAGCACCAAAGCAATTTTACCAACTCTTACCAGCACCTCTTCTCCTGCACTGTGTCCCAGGTTTGCAGATGAACTCCAAAGGCCTCACTTGCTCTTGTTATGCAGCACGTAACTAAGAAGTGGATGTATACAATAATGCACTGAGTAGGTCATAAGAAGCCTCCAGCCCCTTACGACCTAAGGGATACAAGAAGAAAGAGGCAGGGCAGCCTGACATTCCCCAAGACCCCATCTGAGTCCCAGATGGAAATGCCTGAAGGAACCCAGCTAGAAATGAATGACAACACGTCTTACCCACCCCAGGGAAAAAAAAAAAAGACAGCAGAAAGAAGGAGCAACTGCTCACTTGCTGCAGAGAAAAGAAATTTTCCCTGCTAGAAATTCCAGACTTCTCTTCCAACCAGGCTGTGTTCCTTTCTGAAGGGAAGGAGGGTGGGGAAGGGGAGAAGGGAATGTTGCTTCTGGCTGTGAATGCATATGTGAGGGAGTGCACAGTAGCCTCCACAAGCCACCAGCCTCATCAGCAGAAGAGAGGAGATTAGTCTTAACAGATATGCTTCAAAGTCAGCAATCACTTCAGGAAAATTCCTCCTCATCAGCAGGTCTCATTTGTTCCCCATGCCCATGGTGCAGTTTGGGGGATTGCCAAGGATCACAATCTTCTTCCCAGAGTTCTTTTGATTGGGTGGGATGAGAATAAGAATGGTGCCAGAGCCTCATTGCCAAGACTGAGGGGGGAAGTTGTTGACTTCTGCTAGATCCTGCATTGCTGAGCCCTTGTGATTATATGTCAACTTGATCCGCATACGTAGTTGTTGCTACAAGAGAAAAGGGGGAAACAAACAAACAAACAAAACAAATTCAGGTCTTCATTAAAGGTCAGAGACTCCCACCTCATCCAGTTCTCCTCACCCAGCCCATGAATACTAAACAGATGTTTCCTGACTGCAGGAGCTTGCTGGGAGTACGTGCAGGGTAAGCTATGGCACTACAGATAAATGCTCAATCTGGTAAGACAGCAGTTGGTCACTGTTCTCAGATCCACACCAAGCTCTTGGAAAAGTTACAGCACAATTTCTACCCCTGTCTCTGTCTGCATTGGCCCTGCTCTTGCAAGCACTGAAGTCCTCAAATGCAAAATTAACCGCCTTCAAATTCCAGTTAACAAGAGAAGAAAGCAGGTGGTAGATCTGTACTCTGCTGCACTGCACTTGGGCTTGCAGGGAGAGATGGGCTGTCCATTCAATGCAGTCTGGAAACTTCAAGTACTGCACAGCTCAGCACACTGTGAAGGAAATAGCCTGTGGATGACTGGAAACAGAATCTCCAAGAACATTCCCTTCTGCTGTAACTAAAGGATGGAATAGCTCAGAAGCTGCTTTACACTGTAATTCGGCTGTCACCCAGATGCTAGGTGGCCCTTGAAAACAGCTAGAGTACAGCACGCTATTCTCCCATCTCTCAAAAAGTCAAAAAATGAAAAGTCAAAATCTGACCATTTTTGTCTCTTTCTTCTATACCTACAGGCAAATACACAAAAGGGATAACAGAGGGAAGAAAGGAAGACAATGGCTGCTTCAACCAGGCTCAGGATAAAAAAGTTATGCCGTATCACTAAGAGATCAACATCATCACTGTCACTTTTTGCTTTATCTGGCATTTTGGGAAACTAGCCATTGGTTTCAAGCCAGCATGATGGCTCTGTTTTGCACCTCTGTACTCTGAAGTGCTCCTCAGAGTCCTGGCATTCCCACAAGAAAGCATGCCACTACCCTGGGTGTGTTTCACCTTGTGGGTCCCATTCTGGCACTTTACAGGAGAACACCTAAATCCTCCAAAGTTCAGAAAATAATTTTCAAGGTTATTGTTGAAAGGTGCTCTATAGCACCACAGAGAAACTGGTATCAGATGCATATAAGTAAGACATAGAATAATTAGTCTTGTGGCTTAATATAGGCAGAGGTGAGCAGACTACACAGAAATAAAGGGAGATGCATGGAAACCACAAAAACTATACACTAGAAAACTGCCATTCAGTGAAACTTGGGCTGAAATTTGTGAATTATCTTCTCACTTGCACATCCGTCTAGCAGAAACACTTGACATCTAGAGCAGCACATAAGTTTTAACCTATGAAAAGCTTCAGATGTTTTAAGTTCCTCGAGTAATTTAAGATCATAAGGCCATCTCAAAGGAAGAAATGTGATCTCAATTTTATTTTTCTTTCTAATGCCATGTGAGAACTTGCAAACCCTCTTAAGGAGGAAATGTGGGCCACATCCCTCCCTCCCCTCAAGGCTGCTGTGTCCCACTCTTGAAGCCTGTCTCTGAAGGCTGTAAAACAAATGGAATTACAATTACATCACACTTAAAATTATTTCCATCAACTTTTTAAAACTACACTCATCACATTAAAAACAATTGAGACCACCTGACAGGCAACTTTAAGAATATGGATCAAGCTGCTATTTTGTGTAAAAATATTTCAATAACACCACTGCAAATAGCAAGAACAAATGTTGGATATCTTTATGTGTAAGAAGCTTGCCTTCCAAACATCACTTAAACAACCCATAGGAACACTAGGTTAAGCTCCTCTGGCCACTTGAAAACTTAACATCCACTACGATAAAAGACATGAATGAATTCCAAGCAGCAAAGCTGTTAAACTGTCTTAGCAGTGCAATCAAACAGAAGACCAAACCTGTGTCCAGAACCTCCTATGTTTTCCGTAACTTTTCCTAACTGAAGTGACTGCCATGAAAAACGTATCATTCCCAACCTCTCATCAGAGTTGCATCCTTGACTGGCACTAAATGAATGATTTGATTACAAGGCAGTATCTTCAACAATTCTTCTTGGAATCACTCACCTTCTGCGGATTCAGGACTTTAATGACCTGTGTGACGGTCCCCGAGTTAAATGCAGGGATGACACTGCTGCTGGGAGACAGAAGCTGCAGCTGGAATGTCTGAAAACAATGCAAAAATAAAACTATTTGATGCATAACCAAGTAAGAAGTGGCTTGTTTGCACTGAAAGAAAGCAAGGAAAATTAAAAGTTCAGTTTCTGGCCCTGAATAATTAGTTCTTGAATTCCCTAACTTCTTGTTCCCTACGAACAACACATTCAACTGGCCCACCTGCTTTCTATGCAAGTAGGATTCAGGTAACACAAATAATAGGAGGCGAGGGCTTACAGCAGTGTACCAAGATGAGCAGCAATGCTTTCTTCCACGTGTTACACTCAGAGGAGCAGTCAGCACACCTGTAACTTCAGGAGGCCCGCTCTTTCCCTTATTTCTTCCCATGGTAGGTGTAAAACCTATCTGAATCCAAGCTGGAAGAATACTAGTTCCCAGACGTGAACATACTTTCCCAAATTTGGACAGCATTCCAGTCACATGCTGCTTCAACAGTCTGCTCTGCCATAAACGAGGCGATACCTCTCTCTCACGTTTTGTGCTGCAGCTGAGTGCAAGGGGAAACAATTGATTTCTTTAAATGAGAACTGCTATTAATCACCATACTGTGACTAATTAAAATTTTTATAAGCAATTAATGGCTTCAAAAGATTTTTTTCTTTCATGTACTCATAGCTCCAAAGAACACTTCTTAGAAATTAAGAAAAAAGGGTATGATCAGTGCCAACAAAATACTGTTTTGACCCAAATGGGGGTTTTTTGCCTGAGGTTTAGCCATTTTTCTAGAAAGTGGCGATTTCAAAACACGATTTTGTCCAAGCAGAAGTGGTCCAGTTTGATTAGAATCTATGTTCTACTGCATTTACAACATGTACTTTCAGACTGGAAAGAAATGACCTAACTGGGCACTAAGAGAAAGCAGGAACGGTTCTTAGCCTTGTCTACCTTGCAGGTTTCGATCTACATGAAAGCACCAATCAGGAAGTGTTTGCAATTGGCCTTCAACTGCTCACTGTAGTCGCCCTAAGTAGCTCTACCTTTGGTACTGCAGCTTGGAAAACAAAGTCTGTCATGTCCAGCTCTGTGCTGTTGGAGGCCTGTATCGTGATTACAGTGACACTAGGGTTGGTGTTCGACCTCTCAAATGTGAAGTCTATCTTCAGTCCATTCTTGTTGTATGCAGTAATGGAGGGGATTCCTGTAGGAAACAAAAAACCAGCAGACCTAAAGAATTTGGAGATCATTCTCAACATCATAGTATGCATTTACTTTACCTCAAACTCTTCTGAAAATTAAACACACCCCCTTGTGCTCCAGTATCTATGCCACACTTTCAAATTGCCTCCCCTTTTTTATTTTTTAATTTTTCAAAATTATTCCTTGTTTCCTCTTCTAGTTGGGTGTTGGGGCAGTTTAGGCAAAGGATTTACATGTCCCTAACCTGCAGCAATATCATTGAAGAGAGGCTGAGATGTAAGTCCATCGAGCAGGAACGGAGGCTGTGCTATCTGGGGTGCAGGGGCAGATACTGGAGAACCTACAAGAAATGTTGAAGGATTAATACTTTGCTGTCAGGAAATGAAAAGTAATTACTCCTTTGCCAAAGACTGACTGCTGAGTATTGTATTTCTTTACATGAAGCTCTGTAAGTCACCTGTGTTGTCATCCTCCCCTTCTTTGCTTTCAAGAACTGGCTCCTCCTGCACTAGCAAGCATTCAATTGGAATTAATTCCTCACATCTCGCAGTCCTCTCTGGAAAGGCTCACAGCATTCCCAGACTCAGGTGTGAAAATGCTCAAGTCTCACCAGTTAATCACGCAGAATCAGCCTGTGACTTCATTCCCTGACTCCCACCTATACACTAGGATGGATCTTGGTAAGTGTAAAGACTAGGACTTTAAAAGACAATGAAGAAGTAGCCCTCCCTCATCCCATCCCAGGGATGAGAATGAAGACTTCTAAGAAATGCAGACTGCTCACCTGTTAGGTTGAGGTCTCCCAGGAGGTCAAGCAGCTCCCCACCAGCAGAAGCTGGCTTGCTTGTAGGTGCAGTGGGAATTACAGTTGTTATATCACTTCCCCCCAGCAAGTCCAATAAATCATTTGCCTAATGAGAGAGCGAATGTAATACTTACATATATTCAACACTCTTGATACTTTCCCTTGCAAATGCAGTGTATTCTATTTGCTCTCAAACTGAAGACCACCAGAGCTGATGGCTAGTGAGAGGGGTTCTTAGTTCCACTGGGATCCTATGCCCCACAAGAAATCTAGTTTCCATGCTTGAAGGACTGAAGAGATAGTGAAGGACTGGGTTCATGCATACTAAGACAGGTTGGTGAACCACAAAAATATTCTGAGTTGGAAGGGACCCACAAGAATAATTGAGTCTAACTGTAAAGCGAGTGACCCATAAGGGGATCAAACAACCTTGGCATCATAACCAATAATCCCACCCTACTCCTAAGCAGCCCAAAATGACCTGTCCCACACACCCGTTCTGGGCAATAGAGCCATCAGTGCAGAGCAATAACACAATCATCACCAGTCAGAAACAGCAAAGAAGCAGAGAGGGCGAGGGAGATGATCTCAGCTTGCTGTTGGCACTGGCTGGAACTTGGTCTGACAGGCAGTGGAAATTGATCCTGGGTCAGTTTCTGTTACCTGATTAGCAGGCTGCAATCCAGAGGGTGGAGGTTTGGTTTCCAGTACTGCTGTCTCTGTCTCTCCATTGGTCTGTACAATCTCAGCAGGGCCATTTGTGGTGACTTTCTCCATTACTGGCATCCTCTCAAGCAGTGCTGGCCTGAAAGAAGCTGACATAGTTACACTGTGCCATCTTCCTGGATCCCAGTCCAGATACTCAGACGTTCAAGAGCTGATACATACAGGACAACCTGCCTTTTCCCTTGAGCTCCACTGGAGGGGAACTGCCAGACTGCATGACAGTTTGAGGTGGTCCTTGCAATCATGCAAGATTGCAAGATGGTCAGATGCAATCCCTGGCATTCTGTGCCAGTGTAAATACACTAGTTGATGGCTAAAAGACAAACAAGCCATCCTATCCCCTGCTTCCCCCCAGTACCTGACAAGCTAAGGCTCAAAGCAGGACAAATGCTTTGGCAGGGAGTCTCTGACCACAGAACAATAACACAGGATACATTAAGTCCTTAAAATACTCGTTAACCCTGTAGAAGAGGAGGGATTCTAATTCTTCTCTAAGTCTAACAAAAATCATTGAAGTTCTCACAGCACACTGTAATCCACCGGGGATCAGAGTAGCTAATGACCCTTTTCAAACACCGTATCTCTATCAGCACTTACCTCATGTGATCATATTTCTTGAAAAGTGCATTATATTCCACAGCTCTCTGCTGAAGCTCCACATCAATGCTGCTGCCATAGATGGAAACCACCTTCTTAATGCGACTGTTGGGGGCAAGGGAAAACAAATACACCATGGAATTAGCAACAATGAGCAAGGGATCAACATGGGTCATCCCGAAGATGCTACCCAGTCTCTGTTCAACAGGAGTCTCATGTAACTCATGTAAAACAGCAGTATCCATGCAGCATCCATATATGAACTCCCTTCGCAAAAGCATCAGCAGGTGATTGACGCTCCACCCTAGGGTATAGCATAAAAAAGCTCAACTACCCACACTGAGAAGTGTCCAACAGGAAAATATGCTAGTTTTCTCTCCATCATCCAAAAAAGGAACTGAAAAGAACAGTCCACTGAAACTAAGGACTTTTCTTCCCCATAAAGAGTTTTCAAGAAACAGCAAGATGGATTAAGTCCCCACACAGCAGAGGGCATCCCTAGAGAAAACAGTACCCACAGCAGACATTTTCCACCCTGTGAGCAAAGGACTGTAAAAGGCAACAAATAACATAATGCCTCTTGTAAATCACGGAAGCAGAATACGTTCAAGCAATACGCCTACTGAAGACAACTGATGTTGGTGTATTTGCAACAAAGCCCTGTGCAATATACCACCAATAGGAACTCACTTGACCGTGCAGGTGAACCTTGTGGAAAGCTTCATGATGGCAGTGAGAGCATAGCCTCGTGTCACAGATGCAGACATATTAGATATCAGGACACTTTCTAAAATATCAAGAACTTCATCCTCTGTTACCTGAAAAGGTACACCATCGTTAAGAGAGAGAGGAGCTTACAGCAAGCCTTCCAGACAATACTGTAAAAACCTGTCTTTTGCCTAATGGCTATGTCACCTCTGCAACTCTGAGCCTGTAGCACTATGTTCAGGGTGTGAGAGACATGCATCCAGGGCATGAGTTTTAAAATACAGTTCTTGTTTCACACATCCAAGAGTGGGTTTATCACTGAAATACACTGCTAAGACCCTAGCGGATTTCTTCCAAAATCAGTTATCACCGAGATCACACCACTCTGCCAGTTGTAGCAGCACCCCACACACCCAGTGTTTACACAGTCCATGCCTGCAGCAGGGGAAGGAGATTCCTGTCCCGGATCCATTACCATCATAGACATCAGTGCTAGGGAACTGCTGAAAGCATTCCCTTCACCTAGCCAGCATCAAGTGGGTTCAGCCTCAGCCAAGTGTCCAGCTGCAGTTCTTTCCCAAATATACCTGTATTGGTTCCTCCTCTTCACACTGACCAGACACCAGAAGATCTCCATACTCTCCTATGCACCAGGAGGCAACTTGTACCAGGGGTTGCTGTTGGAAGAAAAACCAGAGAAGGCTCAGAGATAAATGGCTGCCTGCATGATAAATTAAACCATCCACATGTCCAGGAGCAAGCTTAGCTTTCCACAGCAGAAGGAAGAGGAATATCTGATCCGATCAAGAATTCATAAGAGAAGTGGAGAAACTAAAACCAAAATGAATTTATAGAAGACATGCCTGCTCAGCAGTCTCTCTCCTGGAGCCAGATAATGTGATGTTGACTTTTCCTGAGATGTTTAGTAAACATGCATAATTATGGCAGTACAACAAAGAAACTGAAGCTGGCCACATTTGGTTGTACCTGGGAGTAATCTCCAAGGATGGCTTTGTAGAGTCTCTGCACAGTGTAGGCATGCATCTCCACACTATTAGTTATTAGCTGGATCAGATTAGGAACAGCATCATCACGAACATAACTTCCTGCCTGCAAGAACAATTGTTAGGTTTTACTATGGACCTTTTTAAGTAACACTCAGCAGCTGTGATAACCCTTCACAAAACCACCTGATGCGCCTGGAAATAAAAATCAACCTTCCCATCCATGAGCACTTTATGGCTAACTTTGAACAACCTCAGGGCAGAAAAGTACAGGACAGCACATTTACCAACAAATAAAACTATACTCAGAGAAATCCATACTACGAATACCCTGAAGCTGCAAGAGCACAGAGTGCAGAAATGAATACAACTTTATGAGTGCTTTATCTAGCAGACAAGAAAAGGCAATTACTTTACTGAAGAAAGTAATCTGAGAGCAGTTCTCACAGCCAACCTTCCAGAGGAAATTAATTCTCACTTCAGACAAATCTCTTTCTTTGTCTTAGGATGACAAAAGAGCATCCCAGCAAGACTTACTTGTTGATGAACTTCTCAAATTTGAACACTCCTACTGATAAATCTCTTCTCACTCCTTTGCCTGACAGAACACACTGCCTACCCAAATCACCAAGATCTCTTCCCTCGGTTGCTAAAGCACTACTCTAGTTCCCACCTCACTTGTGATGTTTATAGAGAAATTCAAGTAGATAAAGATCAATAATTAAACCCCCAAAAAAGGTGAACTAGAAGGCCGTTGACACAGTTTCACAACAAGTTTTGATGAACTCAACTTGGAGTAACTCCAAGAAACTCCTTCAACCCCTGTCTCTTTTCAAGCCACTTAAGGCTGCATTCACTCTTCTCTGAAAGGACTGTATATTGGAATCAGACAGTACAAGAGTTGTCCTTAGAAACTACTGCAATTACTGCAGTAGAAACATTGTTACTTCATTTGTGTTTCTGAAATAGTACAGTTCTTCTAATTTCCGTGATCCAAGGCAGACAGTCAGAAATACATAAACCCAGTAAATGTGACTATCACAAGTACACACCCTCTATGTATTTCAACATTTGTTATCTGCCAGCCTCTACAACCGTCTCCAACTTGACAGTGAGTAACTTCCTCCAGAATTAAGAAAGTTTTATGGAGTCACACACAAGAGAGGCAATTTTACTTACCGTTGTTAAGACTCTCATAATTGTGTCTATGTGCCAGCGCTTGGAAGGAGCATATCTGACAAAATTAAGAAAACAAGTTAGAGCAATAACTGCCAGTCTTCAACACCAGCAAGAAACCCACCATCATCAGAACCTCCCCTTTCAGTTACTTCCCAGCCCACTGCTTCTTGAGGAAGGACACCAGTATTAAGGGAGGGCTCCAACTGACAAACCACACATATATTAGCAAACAGAAAAGAAATTAATCAACACATTCTGTCTTGGGACCAAGCAGGGAGAGAAACAACACATTTACATGTTCACATTCCTGAGGATGTACCAACAATTTTCAGCAAGTAAAACAACTCCGTACTTTTCAGCTGCAAGAAATATTCCAGATGCACAGTCTGCCTTGAACTCTGGTTCACAAGAATCTAGGAAATACAGTAACTCCTTCATCATTCCACGGACATTGTTCCCATTAACAAGAGCGAAACTCAGTTCCATTGCACGCCTAGGGCAAGAGACAGAAAACCAATCAAGTCACTTCACCTAGTAAAGGAAGTAAAAAAAACCCAAATCCAGCTACAAAAATACAGTTACCTTTTAATTAAGAAGAGATCAATACTTACTAAACCTGTGAGAACAACCCTCCACATTTTGATGTGCGGTATTCTTTTTGTTCATAGGCAGACAAACATCCACTCTCCAAAAAAATTAAGGGGGAATGGGGCTATGGGGTGTTCTAGAAACATCTAACTTAAGGCTAGCAGTATCTTTCAGCAGCCAGAGTCCATCAGGATTAAAGTCTGACTGTCCAACTGTAAGTGAATCCTGGTCATTTCTGACACACAACTGTAACAATTAAAGCACGCCACAACACACTTTCTCCAGCTTCAGGGATCCAGAACACACCAGTTTTCAGTTCCATATATTAGAGATTCAAACACAGTAGAGATTTAAAATATTAGCCGAGAAGCTTTACTGTATCCAGTTGGATAAGCTACATAAGATTTCTAGAAGCCAAAGTTACCCTGGGTGTTGCTCATTCCTCCTCACCACAGATGTGCTGACACCACAGCTAGGCAGAGTACTAACTCCTTGCTATTCCTTCCTGTGCACTTTGAGAGCTCAGAGGCTACTCTCAGGCCCTTCTACTTCTGTAGAAGCTTCTGCAGTTCATTCTAGCACAGGTCTCTCGTTCTTCTGCCATTTTTTGGATGAAGACTACTAACTTCAAATGTGATTGATTTCTGCAGAACTTTGCAACATCTGTATTAAAATGCATTAAAACAGGCTCACTAAATAACCCAGACTGAATTTTAAAATGGTATTGGGCACACACTATTTGTTCTCAAAAATCTGAGAACACCTAGAAAGCACTACTTCTCTACATTTTCCTAGCTATTATCACAATAACTATTTTTACAGAATGGTGATTTGTAAATGTGTTACTTTGCTTTTTACCCAGCTAGTATCCAGGGATGGAAAAAATACAGAGGTATTCAGAAATAGGTTGAAAATACCAAAGTAATTGCTACCTTTCAACATTTAGATCTGTGTTTAGTTAGTTGATGATCTATACCATTATGAGAACTCTTTCCATCTCTCCAACTGCTTCCCAACTCCTTACACCTGACCCTACTGGGCTACAAGTTTTCCATGATTATGTTTATTTTTTCAGTCACTTTATAGCAGATATATAAATACTGCAGCTGTAAAGGAGTACAATGTAGTCTTCATACCCGGCATTTATCTCAGTACATATTGCTTACCTTCAGTCATATTACATTTTCATTTTGTCACGAAGCTCTTAATCATGTAGTTTAATCAAATTAAACAGACAAGAAGACTTTAATTAAATGGCAAAGCCATTCAGAACTACATTACACGGACCAAATATGAACTACACCAGTTACAAGATGACGAGGAGAGGCCGTGCTTCAGATAACCAAAATCAGGTACCACGTCTTTCCCTCAAGCCCCCCAAGCTTGCTGCGTGGGGACTCTGACATGTATCCAGTTGCGCTTCAACGAAGACAGTGCCAATTGTCAGCAGCACGAGTGTCAGCATGGCAACATCGTGCTCTGCTGATGGATCACTCAAAGGCTTCATCCTCCAACAGCACTCACACCAAGCTCAGTTGTTTCCAGCATACCTGTGTTTTCCTAGCAGGCACCAACAAAATGTTTTCGTTGCCTTCTATCCAAAGCCTAGATTAGGCTTTGCTGCTCCACAACCGAGCCCCATGCTGCCTCTGACACCAAACAGCAGCCTACTTGTTGATCATTTGAGATGCAAATTTCTATTTTTTTTTGTATATTTTTGTATATTTTGCAACCGCAAAAAGAAATTACATGATATTCATTACATAGCAGTTGAAAGCAATTTTCAGGAGCAAGACAAATCCAATTTCTTTCCTGTTTTACACATATTAGCCTGAGCAGTGCTGTTAAAAAAATCTAGAGCTGATTCAGAGATGGGCGTAAGTTTGAAGAATGACTATCAGAACAAGGATCTATAGTGTATCTCATCAGTTTGAGTACATGGAAAAGAAGAGGTTAAGCAATTCTGAAGGTATATTCATGTGATGCGTGCTCAATGAAATTCTGGCCTGTAGCAGAAAGATTCTATGAAATGCAACAGGAAAAATCCTGCAGACCCCAACACAGCATGCCATATACTGCACTGAGCCCAGACCTTTCTTTGTAACCCAGTTACAGAAAGAATAATGAGGAGGAAGAGTTCTGAAACCAAAAAGAAGGAATCAACAGGCTGAAAGACTTCGTTTAGCCTTTCACACAGGCTGGGCAAAAGTGAGCCCAAACAGTTCAAGAGCTTCCACGGGTGACAGAAACAGGAGAAAGTTACTATCACGATTAAAATGAGCATAACGGAACTAATGAGAATAAACTAGAAGAAATTAAGACAGTACAAGACAAAAAGTATTTCTCTAGTGAGAAGTAAGGTTGCAAGCTTTCCCAATGCCCAGAGAAGCAGCAAGACACCACTATTTAAATGACAAATGAACACCAAGAATTATAAAAGGATGTGGTTTGTACGCAATTTTTTAAAGTGATCAAGTTAAATCTGAATTCTACCACTCCCTAATATATCTAAGAATACATTATTTAGATGACTTAACACTGCTTCAAGACAACATGGCACTGCCGGTTCATCTGGGAAAGGAAACCAACGCAGAGCACATCAGAGTAGGTCTGATCATAATCATAGCACACAGAGGCTTTCCATCTCTCTGAGAGCGCATAAATCCAATCTCCACTGACACTGCACTTGGGAAAAATTCAGGCAGATTTTATTTTTTCCCCATGAAATATAACAGCAGCTTTCCAAAGAAGGTGCGTGCAAATCTTCATTATCTTGTTTGAATTATGGAACCATATTATACCTTCATAGTAGTCTCACTTACAGTTCCCCAGGATTATTGTCATTTTCCCCTAAGCTCACTTTCCACAGACTGTCAACCTCAAGAGTCTACTTCCCTGATAATCTGATTACCTTTTAATGGAGACATCCAGATCCTTCAGGCAGTCCACAATGGTGCTTCGGTGCCGCTGCACTGCATTATGGTCAGTCTGCACAGTTTTCAACAATGATGTCAAAGCTACATATCTGCAATGAGGACATACAGTCATCAGTAGCTGATGGCAACCATTTCATTTTTATGCACAGACACTATCCCTTTTGCCCTGAACCTAGTCTTATTTTGCAACAGAATGGGATTCTCTTGTACTTGGTAGTGAATGGAAATCCCATAGGGACCTCTTGGCCTATCCTCACAGGTGAGGTGCCACAGTCAGCTGGAACGTGCCTAACAACACTGCTGCCCAGACCAGCAAGCACCTGTCCCAGGCACCTCTGCTGACCTTGCATTCAAAGTAGCACCACTCAAAACTCCCAGGGCTAGGTTCTGAAAGCAATATCATGATTTACTATCCAGCTGCTTAGAGATGGTATTCAATTCAATTTTCAGGAATTCCACATCCTGATTAAAAGTGACCAGAGCAGAACTAAACTCCGTTGTTGCCACCAGAACACAATCAGACAAATCAGTCTTTGCCTAATTTGTCAGGTCTCCAATGCCAACTCTGATTTGAATAGCACCACAGACCACCTGGGACAAGACAGAAAAAAATGTGTGAAATCACACATTGAGAAACAGATGATACATTCCAACTTATCAACTAAGAAGGGCAGGGCCACAGCTAAGATTTGCACAGAGAGAAGAACACACCAAGAAAGAAGCAAGCTCAACAGCCACACTAACCCAAAGAGCAGTGACCCCACATGGTGTCCCGGAAAGGTGAACTTCAGCAATCTTTGTGCAATTGCTTCTCACACCTTTTAAAGTGGGTGTTGTCAAAAGACACTCTGTACAACTTACCTAATATTTTTGTCGTTGTTTAGTAAGAAACGGCCTAGGATGTTAATGGCTAAGACCTGCAGAAAGAGTTAGGGAAGATCAATGATCTAAAAGGGCTGCTGGTCATCTTCATAATTTCACGATGACTTCAAAGGCAAAATGTCAAAACTAGCATTGCAGTTCTTAGCCAAAAAGAACTCTAGAAGCTGCCTAAGCAGAGGAAATGCTAAGAGATGTATTGCAGGCTCTCACTTGCACTCAGGACACTCACTCTCCAGGAAATTTTGCCTTTTTTGTTTTTTTTTTTAAAAACCCAAACACCCTCCCTCCCCCCCAAAACGAGCACCCTTTCTGCAAAGGCTACAGATTTATCTAGAGTCACACGCAGAGATGTGTTATGGTGAAACAACTGCGCTTAATGTCCTCTACACAAATTACTTTATTACAATCCTAGGAAAAAAACAAAGGCCATAGCAAAGGCAACTTACTCTCAGGCCACTCTCAGATTTTATATCCATAATAGTCAGCACAGTTTCATAGAGAATGGCATTTCCCACATTTTTACTTGTTTCTGTATTAGTGGCAACCTGGAGAAAGGAAACAAAATAACTTCAACGAATTCAAAGCAGATCCCCTTTGTGCTGCTCTGCAGAACAGGCAGTGAAAGTAACAGCCCTTACAAAACAGCATCACACTCATCAACATGCATCTCTTTCAACAGAATGTCACTCAGCGTGGCAAGCAGCTGCATCTTCACCTGTGCTGCTGAACCCAAATTATTAAGAAACTAAGAGAAAGTTTAAACCAATCATCAACCTTGCAGACCTTACCTGTGCAAGTATATCATTCATTGCTTCACTAGAATCATCATCATTTCTCCCTAAAATTCTTAGTAACCGCAGGATTCGTACCTATTTGATAAAATAAAGCAAAGAAAAGCTTGGATGGCAGCGTTGGATGGGGGTGTACTGGAAAAAAAGCAAAACAAGCTGCTGATTTCCACTTTTAAGCAAAATGCTTATCCCAGGTAAGAACTTCATCAACAAAACCAGGCTTCTGCTGTGCTTATTTTCTTCCCACTAGCCAGAATTGCTCAGCGTACCCTTGCTACCAGGCACAGCCTTCCAAAACAAATATGTGCTGCTTCTCTCTTTTGTCACATAATGTGATAAAGCACCACAACAGCTGGTTAAACTAAGGCAGGTGTCTTTCATTAGGACAGATGAACAGCATTTGCACAGTCAGCTCAAGGGAAGACCAAAAAAGCCTCAAAATCAACACAGGTGTGGCATAAGTCACCTCATCACACCTAAGGCTCAAAGCACAGTCCTAGAATTAAAGCTATGGGTCACTGTTTGCATCAGTTCTTACCTGCAAAAAGGGGTCACTGATCCCAGACACATCATGCTCTGGAGAATATCCAGACATGATAAGGTTCTTCAGAATACGAACCAATTGGGGAACAAGCTGTGAAGAAGAGAGTTGTCCTATTAGGCTACAGTTGTTTCCTTGACCCTAGCTTTGAAGCACAGGTTGAAGAACAATCTCGTATTTGAAAACAAGTCAGTCTCTGGATTCTTCCACATAGTTCAACCTCCACGCCTAGAGCTGATGCGGTATGAATACCTACAGCTTGGCTAAGACACAACTAGAAACAGTTCTTAACTAGAAACAGTTAAGCTGGTACCAGAGCACCATACTGTATCTTTAAAGTAGTAGATCTACATTTGTGGCATAGTGCAAGAAGAAAATCAGACTAGTTTTCCCATCATCTCCTTTTGTTCCTACCTCTGCTCTTCACGAACTACATACTCCTCTAAAAACATGCATTTCCTAAGACTTACAAATAAAATGAACCCTCAGCTTCCTGTATCTGCCTTAAAGAGGAAACTGAAAAGTGCTGCAACATCTTCTCTTTAGACAGTAACAGACAAGTGGAGCACTCCTGGAGCCCTTATTCACATTTGCTTTGCCTTCCAACATGTATCAATTATCAGGACTAAGGACAGAACAAAGGGAAACATTAAAGCCATGGAGATTGGTTGAGGGCCCCCCCCCGCCATCTTCTGGACTACAAATTACACCCATGAAAACTAGGAGCACTGCAGTTGGACTGGGTAGCTCTGTGCAGGACAGAAAGCCTTCACAAGCCTCTTACAGGCAGTTAACTGTCTGACCTGCTCCCTTCTGGGAATCACCCAAGGTTGCCCCCTGATTCAGACAAAACACAAAGCCCAGTTTGCGGTAATAAGAAAGCCCAGGGCTACAACTTGCACAGGCACAAAAATCCGTCAACTATTCCTCAAATGAGGAAAGGCTTGAGGAAAGCAGGATGATGTTCGCAGAAGGCCACAACTGAGATTCAGGGCTGCCATGGATGTAGAGGTTTAGTGACAAGACCAGTACACAAAGAGCATTAAACAAGTACAGGTGATCTAAGCATGTGGCATCAATCACAAGTGTGTCATTCAGAGGCGCTGCCTCACAAGGGACACACATTTACAGATTCAAGGTAAACATGCATCATCTAGAAAAATTGACTCTTACCTTTTCATTCTAACTCAGCAGGATTCCAAAGAGACAAAAGGGACAAAACAGACGAAGGAAGCATTAGGGACGGGTCAATGTTATACCATTCACAGCACAACAACTACAGGAAATAGCTAGAAAGAATGCACCTAGTAACAGAATTTTGTGGACACAGCTCTTCCCTTTCCCCACAACTATCACATTAACTGAGCAATTAGTAGCAGGGATGGTACCTGCAAAATGAACCTCCTCTGCCCGTTTCTCCTGCTTTGACATTTACAATCAAGCCAAGGGAAGATACATGCCAAAATGCTAAGATGCACCAAACAATACACATTTTTAAATCCCTAATGATATTGATAAGTCAAGGAAGAAAGTAAACTGGGCATGCAAATAAACAAACACCTTCAAGACTTTTCAGAGGAGCAAATGGCCTGCTCTGTTCTACCAGCTTTGTTCAATTTCTCCTTCTTTGACCAAGAATTTAAAATGACAATCAAGTCAAGGTTCAGGCACCCTTCTATCGGTAGTCTTTCACATGGCAATAAATAGAGCAAATTATAGAAAACAGCCTTGGGAAGTCAGAAGGGTGATGGGAAGCAAACATTTCTAACCAGAGGAGGAAGAGGGGCATTGACTTTCAAACCCTAAAGTTAAAATGGAAAATTGTGTAGCGCAGCCATGCACAAGGCATGAGATATCCATACAACTGGAATTTAGATCGGTGGTTTTGAACTGAGTGGATATAACTGTGTGCGTGTGGTGAAGGCATTCAGGTGTTGGTAAAAGCTTCAGATTTTCATCTGTGTATCTGTGTTTACTTCATTTGTGATTCCGGTGTCACTATGCAAACAGATACAAGGAGTGGGGAAAAACCTAAGGGACCACCAAAGACAAATTTAACTATAGGATGAGTTTTATACTGCACAATCTTAAGACTGATGTTTTGTAACTTAACCACTTGCTGAAGGGATTAGGCCTAGATACACATGAAACTTCCACAGTTAATGATTTTTAAAAATAAAATAGCAACACACAGTATCATTAAATCCTTCACTCAAGCAATTGTAAGAATTTTACTAGAAGGCCATGAATATTAACTTTGCAATATTACCAGTTCACATTTACCTTTCTGAAGTGTGCAAGCATGTCTGGGCTTCTCTCACACATCTCTGTCAGAAGGACAACTGATGTGTGAAGAACACCTAAAGGTGAGGGAGGGGGGAAAGAAAAATGCATCTCCATTTAACACCATTTCACTGGCTCCAGATATTTGATAAAGATCACAAGAAAACAACGGGAAATAATTTTTAAAATATTATTGAATTCAACATAGCGTATCTACCACTACAGACATTTTTGCTTGCAGCTGTGTTCAAGGGAAAGCAGACAGCAACGTGTTCCTGCCTTAAAGCTGCAATTAAAGGCCAAGGCAGGAGATAAATTGGATTTGGTCTGCAGAAACTCGCATACTAAACACATACTAATGGCCACAGCTGGGTACTGACCTCTAAGGTCTCTTCTAAATCCAACCATTCTATGATTCTATTCCAGAAGGACAATATGTGCTAATTGCATTGTGGGTGTCAAGTTCCTCGCACTTCCTCATTTTCTCTTCTCATCTGGGTAACCTAGCTGACCTTATGTCACCTTCCTCAGGAGGCTTCAGAACTCCATTTAAAGAAGGACTACACAAAAAAAAGTACCTCCAAACCTAAAAAGTCACTTCCTTAGATTGACTTTAGGCAGTGTACAGGATAAAAAAATCAAACTTTGCCGTTTCACCCACTCTGAAGTGCATAAAACAGCGAAAGAGTTCCTTTTGTCACCTATGCCATGCTAAAGTCCTGTTGACTAGCACAGTCATACACATCCCTTCCTTCTAAATGACATTTGCATTCTGTATAGAAATGGAAAGAAACATCATACAAATAAACCTCTGAAGCTCCCTCCAAACTTGCTTAGGTAGCGGGTGCACTACCCTCTAGAAAATGGCCTAGCTTTGCTAAGTACAGTCTCAGTTATTACCATGGTTCTTCTCGTTCAGCAAGTTTTTGGTGGCTGGCAGGAACATCTCCATAAGTTCAGGCACCTTTCTGATTACATGAACAGCGCACAGTGCTGCCTGGATAGGAAAAACACTTCTGTTAGCACACACTGCAATGACAACAATACCTGTTTTGGGAATATCTAGCACAGTGGGAACTAGAACAACCTTCACGATAAATAAAGGTCTGCAAAGTTTATGGCCCAATTTTCCATCTATTACAAGTGTTACTAAACAGCATTCCAGAATAGAGTTCAATAAAGGGGGAGCACTGAAATACAGACTAATACCCCCCCCAGCAATGGTCCACTTTTACATTATTCACATACGTGCTATTATCTGAAAAGCAACTCTGCCTTTAGTAGGGCTACTTCAGCCTGTCTTCCTGTTGCTGGGAAGGAGATAATGCATTGGAAACAAATAATTAAACATACTGCCAAACTATGGCTTGTTTACTTTCCCTCCTTCCCTGCAAAACAACTTCCTCCTGCACGTGATAGGTGCTATGAGAAACAAAAGTACATTGCCAGAGTTTTTTGAAAAAACACATGCCTATTTCTTCTGGAGAAGCAACAGGAGACACTATTCCTTGCACCTGCCTGAAAATCAAGTGCCTCTTTCCACAACCCAGCAAGACCTCTTAGCACTGCTTTCTCTCCAAACTCTCTCTAGATCCAGCACTAGACAACAATGTATTTCTTCCTAAATCTTACTGCTTCACACTCTGAGACTTATCAATACATAAATCTAAAAGAATGGGGATGGTCACACTTTGCTGATGCTATGGCACATTTGCTACAGAAAGAAAACATTTTATAAGTGTTTGTCCATTTCAAGACCTTAACTCTTTCAGCTCTCATACTACTGTCACCATCGTCAACATCAACAGAAGACATCAAATAGGGTGAAATCTTCTAATACCAGCTTGCACTGTTAATAAACAGAGTTTCTCTGGACTTATCTGAGACGATAAGTAAAACTGGTGACCAGAATTTTGAGGTTAACAACCGTGAGGGGGCAAATGTTCACATTACCACCAATAATATTATGAGGGAGAGTACAAAAATAGAAGCAACTGCCTTGCCGATTGGAGCCTTATCTTTTAGAGGCTGACACACATTCCTGTTATCAACAGGCAGGGAATTTTGAGCTCTGTCTTGTACACCGAGAAAATATTTACTCGGTGTGAGCTCAGTCATCTAGTATTCCAGATATTAGCACGGTATTCAATCAATCTTGCCTTTTAATCCAAAACAAAGTATTCAAAAGTTTCCTGAAGTACCTTCTTCCTAAGATAGGAATTGGAAGTTTTGAGGAGCTTTTCCACCTCTCCTGCAAGGTCTCTGCACATTTCTGAGGAGCCCATGCAGCCAAGAGTACAAAGTGCCAGCCCCTGCACATACTGCGTGCTGTGATTAAGGTCACTGTAAAGGAGAACAAACAAAAGTCAATCAGCATGCACACAGAGAAACTGAACGCACAGAAAAGGGCATCTACAGCTAGAGTCATCTAACCAGCAACACATGGCACAAAAGAACTTTCTGGATTCACAGCTGTGTGGGAGCACGACTTGGAAGCAACAGAAGCTTTGAGTGCGTGTACCACAGGGTTTGCTACTAATGCTACTTAGAATCCTCAATTTAAAAGATAAAATACTTGGTTCAGCTATCAGGTTGACCTGTCAGGGTAGCCAGGGACTGAGCTGAGAAGAGGGAAGACTGTACAGAATTCCATTTAAAATGGTTTTTGCCTTGGAACTTACATCAAAAGTACAGACTGCAGTGACACTTTGGGCTGTCCCAGTTTAAAGATGTTCTACAAGAGCCTTTAGTTTCTGAATTTACAAACCAAATGGTATAGAAAAATCTGTGTAAAATATCTCTCTGTCCTGACCAAAAACCACAAACCCCACAACCCCTACTCTCTGAAAGGTATCCATAAAAGAACTCTGTTTTGCAATTTTTCCTATTCTCATGCCTAAGGAAGTTGTGAAAAGTGGTCATGAAGAAGCTAAACTCCGTGGCAGGAGATTCATGAGGCTAGCTACTAATGTCACACTAAGCACAAGACAATATAGCACAATATAGCGTCTACATGGCAATCCCAACAACCTTTGAAATTGACTTCTATGCTACTTTTCCATCTGTGTTTGGTACTAAGGTTGGCAAAGCACCCAGGATTCAATACTGAAGAAAGTAAAAAATACAGCTCCTGATTTGGGAGGCAAGGGGAGCTAGGGACTGCAAGATGGAAGAGCTGGGGAAAGTTGTCGTCCCTAACCAAACAGGCAACAGGTGCAGAATGGAAAGACAGTACCCTGGCTGTAACACGAAACAGTTAGGGCAACACGCAGATGAAGGAACGGGTAGCACGTGCTACTAAATCGGTTGGCTTTTTGTTTCCTTCCTTTCAAAATGTTTTGGCAGCTATATAAAGCTGTGTGTATCGCAAGTACATGCTTCAAGAGGTTACTTTACTTTTTGTCTCAAAAACCTGTGTCTTGCTGTGAAACAGTGAAAAACAATGCCATAAATAAATGCCTTAATGTCTAGATAAAAGCAAGACACAATGGCAGATACAGAAGCCAAAGCAGAAAGCAATAAACAGCCCAGGAGATGGTGGGAAGCTGTCCACCATTTTTGCTCAGCTTCTGTCTGACCCATTTCCAGTTCAAACTCACTACACCCCTACCAAGTTCACTGTAACATAAACAATCAAGAGAGGTGTTAACCTGCAGCCTGGTTCTAATGGAAGTGCCTCACAGGCATAGCATTTCAACTAAAGATCTTTAGACAATAATCTTGTCTCCTGGATGCTAGGTCCAAAGTTAGCAGATCCTCAGGCCCACATTTCTGTCAAGTTTCTTTCAAAGCACTTTTGCGTCCATGGTTGAAGATCAATACTTTACTTGCTAATATCTGAGAGACTTATCTGCTAACAGTACATAATAATAAAAACAGGTGCACCACACACAACCTTTGGACAAGTCAACCAGTGAACAGCTGTTCCATACTTGCTCCAATCCATCTTGAAAAGAAAACATACTCATTGTCACCCACTAAACTACGATGTCAAAAAGTCCCACTTCAACATCACTTTGCTGAGAGAAGTATTAATAAAATAGTAATTCCCATTCCCTCTTGTCTGATTTCAGCAAAATGATAGCATATCCCAGGCTGCTGCCTTGCTTCCAATGAAAACCATTCATCAGGACCAGGCTGATTAGACCTTAAGAAGAAAGCAAGATACTTGCTCCTTGTTCCTTGACACCTTCACAATCTTGTCAGCAGAAGCAAACAAACACAGACAGGAAATGTGTTGCTTGCTACATACGCAAAACCATCTACCATTGCTACATCTTCAAAATCAATGCAGTTTGGTATTTTCTTCCCAGTAAAGAAGCTAGACAGGATGGCCCAATACAGAGCACTACTACAACAGCCTCATAATGGTAAACAGCATACAACAATTGAACTATACTAGTTCTCTAACACAAGGGAGAAGCCCTAAAGTACTCTAAGTTATCACTGTCAGAAGGATACTTTCTGATACTGAAACCTCAAAGCATGGTTTGACAGAGAGGTGGTACCCTTACTTCTTGATGCAATTGGTCATAAGAAGATGAACATCCTGTCTCTCATCCAGCAGCAACATGGCACCTAAATACCCAATGCGCTTGTCTGTGAATTTCTGAGACGCAATAAGCTTGAGGCACTCCAACTGGAAAAGAAAAGGAGAAAAAAAGGACATAATTAGCTTGAAACTACTTCTTAGCTAGTGGAGAAACTGTTTGAATTTTGATTTGTAGTAAGGTATGTATCTCAGAATGCACTTTTAAAGGTGTATTTGCTTCCCATTTTGGTGATGTGGAAAACCAAGAAAGGTTAAATGACCTGCCCAGAGTTCCAACAAAGCCAGCAGGAAGGTCATTAGCAGCCTTGAAGGGGTCAGACACTACTGGTCTTCCATGACCTCAGACATACCAGACAGGTGGGTTAATATCACGTCACAAAAGCAAATTATAACACATTGATAGAGATGAAAGATACATCAGCAAACACAAAATAGTAAAGATCTGGAAATTGAGATCATGTGTCATATTTGATATGCACATTAAACTTTTTAACTAGACTTTAAAGGTTCCATCTATCTACTAGGAAGAGGATCAGTGCTCTGTAAGCTGCCAAAGCAAGGACGTAGTGATAGGACAAGAGGTAATGACTTGAAATGGAAGAAGGGGCAGCTTTAGTTAAGATATTGGAAAGAAATTTTTGACTGTGAGCACGGTGAGGCATGGCACAGGTTGACCAGAGAAGCTGCGGCTGCCCCATCCCTGGAAGTGTTGAAGGCCAGGCTGGACTGGCCTTGGAGCAACCTGGACTAGCAGGTGTCCTTGCCCACGGCACTCGGAACTAGATGACCCCTCAACCCAAACCATTCTAGGATTCTGTAACTCTAAAACCAGGCTTTGTTCATTATCATCTGTAACTAACTTGTTAGCTAGGTAAAACGTAGATTGTCAGAGACAGTTATGTTTCTGCACTTCGTAATCTCTGGGACACCTGGCGTTTACTAAAATCATGTGCATTCCAGCCAGTACAAGCTTCCCCTTCCCCCTGTAGAAATGGCAACTGTGATCAACAGCACAGGAGAGATTCTCAAGACAGCATACCTACATAGTTTCTACCTGCACTCTGCTATTTTAGAATTTAATTGCTAGCTCATTTTTATACCTGACACTTCTAAAACGAAAACCAAAAAACATCAAACACAGAAATATTCTGACATTGCTATGCACTAAAATAGTTACCTGTAACAGATAATTAATCAACTGTAATCTATGTCTACTTTTCTGATAGGAAAGTAGAGATCTATCCCTCACAAACAGTTTCTGAAAACCTGCCTTACAAACTAGCTTGGGCAGCCAGTAATCATACACGACAGGTTTCAGGAGGGGCCAGACAGAGCTGGCAACACATCCACAGCAAAGGGGCATGCACAGGCAAAGACACAAGGTGTCAGGAAAAGGGATTCATGGCCCCGGCCAGACAGAAGCTCAGACAGGGCAAGAGACACAGGGAGGTGCAAGAAATGCACACAACACGAGAGTAAAGTTGCACAGTAAGAAACATTTTATATTTATATATATATGTATGCAGTATATATTGCACAGTAAGCAAATTAAAGTTGCTATGGCCTAGTCCCAGTCCTGCAAGTTCTCATGACCACGTGGCATTAGAACACACACTCCACTGTTCACACTGTGTCATATGTGGAAGCCCAGCTCGTACAAGGGTCTCAAACTGGTAAGAAAAGGCTTGAAAGAAATTGAGTTTAGTCTGCGAATTTGAAAGGGGATGAAAATCTCAGATAAACATCTCTGAAAAATAAGACCAGTCCTCTGAAAAGATAACTGAATTTGCACAAATGCCCCAGATCAGCCAGAGATAACGTACAGAACACTAGATATCAAACTCTCATGTTTCCTGTGATTTCTCTAAGAGAATAATGCCCCTCTGAAACATTCCTTCCTTCCTGGGTTTACAATGCCCCTCTGAAACAAACCTTCCTTCCTGGGTTTACAAGATATTTCTACAATCCTCTGCAAAAAAGTAACATAAAATTGATGACATCTAAGCTGCAGGGTAACAGCCAACGAAAGGAGAAGATGAATGACTGAGGAAGAGCATAAGAAAACTGATGACTGCAACAGACACTGTTGTAGATTTGTAGTAGTTTTGAATTTAAGAGATATGAGTGAAATTTACCCCATGGAAGGCTGATGAGCTCGTTTCACTTATTTACAAATACATGCAAACTAGATTCACTCGCACCAATACTAAGAAGCATGATCAACTAAACTCTTACTAGGTGTAATTAGTGGAAAAAATCTTGATACTATTAAATCCTTCATTCGAAGGAACAACTAAAATCTGCCTACATCACTACGGTAACAGATACTACTGGCATGTAACCAGACTACAACTGACCCAACCTTTACTGACATAGCCACTATTCCAACGGGATTTTTTTTCCCAAGTAGAAACAATGGCAATAATAAAGTTATTTGATCCTTTGTCCAGGCTGTCCGACGGCTTCCAAACGGCACGGTCAGGAGGCAGCATGCCAATCCAGGGCATACCAGCATGCTCTGGCTAAATAGGGCACTCATTCTCACAGTTGTGCACAAGATATCCCAGGTGAAAGCCGCGCAACCCCGGCTTGGACGGAAGCAGATCGACCACTCATCCTGTTACTGCCATTGTTAGCTGCAGTCTGCTTACAGCTTTAAGAGACACTGCAACACCACCTGTGGCTCTCCTGCTTTTCAGCAAAACATGTTTCCTGCCTATTTACCCTGTCACTCTCAGAAGCCTACTGTCCACAGTGCAGAACTATCTATCTGCAGGACTCCACTGCGTCCTCAACAGGCCCCCAGCTCACACAAACTCTACTCCTGTACCACAGCAGCACCCTGAAAGATTCCTTCCAGTGACAAGTGCTAAGGACATGTAAAGGTCTCTCACTCACTCACTTGGAGAACACTTGTTAAAACCCCTTTTCAGCGCTGGGCCCCATGCCCTCCTGAAAACGCAGCTGGGAAATTACAAGAGAATCTAGGGTACTGAATGAAGCACTCTGCTCCCCAAATAGTCAAGTAGATGCTTCTTTTCAAGATGTAGCAAGCCTGGCATTAACAGATAGGGAACAATCTGCTTTAGCCTTCTTTCACTAACAGGGAATTTACCATTGCTATCCAAAGCAGAAACTGAAAAATTCTGCTTTAGTTAGTAATGGTAAACTAAATTATTAAATTAAATGGTAAATTATAGTCTTCCTTATATGGGATTAAATACTCGAGTAACAAGTTAGAAGACTGAAATTTAAATAATACTCTTAACATGGGCCAAACATTGAAATTCTAGATGACGTTTACCTGTAACATTTTTCATTATTCTTAAGGCTCCAAGATAGCCTTAATTTTTGTGACAGGAAGTTTGTCTCTTGGACCAGGGAACCTGGCTATGAAAATTGTTAAGAACAGAATAATACACAAATCAACCTGCTCTTTTTCAAAAACTCACCACCCTGAGAGAAGAAACCAATAATATAGAAGATGAGGCATTTCATATGCTCTAGAAGAGCCCAGGCTCACTAATCCTAAACTCTAACTGCAATTTGATTTCACTGGTACGAGCTTACTGTTTCAGTGAGATGTATTAGGATTGGTAAATCCAACCACAAACAGACAGACCCAGAAGACAGGAAGCTACTTGAAGGAATACAACAATTGGACTGATTCAAGCTTTATTGAAGACCTAGGTTAGATTACTATTAACAGGACTCTGACTGACTTCTAAGCAAAACTGACTATGCCCCAAAGACTAAGCAAAGCTGACCTGAGGGACAACTTGTAGATCAAGAGCTTCCATCTTTCTGTCTCCCTTTCCTAAAATTTCTGTCAAAAATAGCACATCAAAAATAAGCCAAGAGATGGAAAACTCACACCTCAATTCTCTGTGGTCACCTCACTAAGATGGGGAGAAGGAACACTAACTTCTGATTGCCAGGAACAGACCAGCTCTTTTCTGTCTCAAATACACTGCTTTGTAAGGAAAAGGATATAGAACCTCCTTGGAAGCAAGTGGTATTTTTCAGAGACAGAGCTCCAAAGGGCAATTTGGATCCAATCTAAAAATATCCCTATGTCTTGGAATGCGGCTTAAGCACTAGTGCTCTGCAGAAACAAGGATGGCGAGGCAGAGACAGTATGGCAAAAGCAGACTAACCTCAAGTTTCAAAACAAAACATATAAGTACCAAACTGCAAATCTCACTAACAAAGTCTGAACCAATGCCCAAGAACATACATGGAAACAGACCTCAGAACATCCTGAATGACAGCAGAACTGCACCTAGGGATGCTCTGAACAAGTCAACGTGCCCAAAAGACAGAAGGCAGACTGGCACACGCACAGAAGGCACCGAATTGTAACCTACCTGTCCAAAATGTGCAGGATATCCCAGCATGTGCATATAGAGCAGCTTTGCCACGTTTCTGCAGCGGTAGGTGTTATCTTCCTCTCGGAAGGATGACCGGATAGCAGCACATTCCTTCTGGATCATCTCACGCTCCTCTGCCTGGGTCCTTGCTGTCCGGATGGTCCGGATCAACTCCCGCAGTCTGATGGGGGCTGGCATCCTCTGAGAGAAGAAAGAGGTCTGTGAAACTTCTACTGTCTCTAAAGGCTTCAGAATGGTCTCACCCGGACGCCGATTTTTTTTCTTTCTTACCCTACAATTATATAAGTAAAAGAACGAAGGAAATGTAGGCTACTTCAGTAGCATGGTCAAGAGTAAACTTGAGAACCCAAGGACTTCACTGTACCTCACATCTGCTCTTTCAGAACATTAGAAATGGGAATTACTCCCATTTGAGCCAGCTGCCAAGCGAACACATGTCACAGAATTTGCCCCTGATTGGGGCAATAGAGTTACATGGACTCCATGAACCAAAAGGCTAAAATAGATGATTTATTAAGATCTACATGCAGGAGCAGAGAAGCAGCAAGCATGCATGCAGACAAGCAAGCCAGACAGCAATGTCCATCTGTCCAAACATCCAGAGCATATTGATAAAGCAGACCAAGGTACTATGCACAGATTGGCTAAGAAATAGTTATTACTTATTGGCTCATGAGGGATCAACCCTCCTCTAAGTATCCGTGGATGCTTTCCTGCTGTTCTCAAAACAATCTCAGGGCCGTCTTGGCCCAGGCTGTAGGCAACAAACATAACATGACTCCCCACCTGAAACAGGGAGAAAGTACTCTCATATTCACATCATCCACCTCTCTCCAGAAAAGCCAGGCTCCAAAATCATGACAACTTGGGACAGAAATCCTCTACAAAACGCAACTCTGTTTAGTAATCTGCAAAAGATTTCATCTACGTGCTTCAGATGACCATGCTTCCAAAATCCTGCTAACTTGTGCCATACACACACCCTTCTTAGAAGAGTAGAAGTCAGCAGAAAAGCAAATGGAAGAGCAATCTGAGGTGTGTGGATATTTCAGAGAATCCTATTTCAAAAATAAATGATCAGGTTTTGTTATTACACCCCAATTAGAACAACCCTTTCTGAAACAAACAAGCGTGTGACATTGGAGTCTGGCAGTAGAGGTATGAAAGGTGTGTGCAAGAACACTCAGAGCAGCGTCACCTCAGCAGATGGAATAGGCACGGAACCATCTGACCCAGAGAGCAATTTAGTCTGCCAAATACCTCTTAAGATGAAAGTGGCTGTCAAACAGAATTCAAACTTGAGGATTTATGCTCAAGTTCTTTTTAGCTCATGCCCACCAAAGCCGACTTCTGACTTTCAGGGAGCTCAGACTCTACGAACATCTTTACACCCTTTCTTTCATCCATGACAGCCTGCAAACAGAACCGAGTCCTTCTGACAACAGGTATCAGACCAACTTTTAAAAAAAGTTGCTGTGCCAGTCTGCTACAGATTTTGTATGGGCCACCATTCCCCCTGAACACTGTCATACGTTTTAAGCATTGCCATATAAGAAAAAATGTGCATTCAGGCGCTGCCCTAATTGGCTTCTATGATACCACTGAACAGAGAGGCTGGGACACAGAGCTAACAAGGGATTGGATTTATGGAGACACAAAGCGTTCCGTTTTGAAAAAGGAAGAGGAGAGCTGTTCTTCCAGCATAAAGAAACTCTGCACCAAAACACTGAAATGGATAGGATTAAGACTACTGAACATATTAATCCTTACTCTTTCCTGGTCCCTCCATGTGAACTCAACACTTCCTCACATTACTGTGATATGAATAAATTAACGATTGCTATGCACTCATGCTACACTAACAAGCATAACAGAGGGCAAGAAAGAAACCCAGAACAAGCCCTTCCATGACGGCTGCCTTTGCTGGCGTGAATGTAACACAGTTCTGCATCCTTTCTGAAGGGGAAGAAAAGCAAAACACTGCACACAGCACTTAAGGGGTACATGTAATATTGATGTATTTATATAAAATGCCTTCTATTTTTTTTTTGCCTATCATTTTCCTGTAAATTGGTGATACACTGTGGAATTCTGATTGCTGCAAAGTGCTCAGCTTGTGTTTTTCACAACAGTATCATAAACTCAAAAGCTTCTTCCTGGGTGGCAACTGTCCACATTAAGAGCTGAATTTCTAAGCCTGGACTGACCTTCTACACACGACTGTCACATGATTCTAAACTGATCTTGATAAGCCACACTCTTGTCAGAAAATTGGGCAGAAGTCACAAAGATAAAAGCACTACTGCAGAAATATTCTTCTGCAGTCTATAGGCAATAATTTCATCATCACTAAGATCACTCACGTGCAGGCTCATGCTGAAAAAGGTGAGCCCAGTCCTTCCCCAATGGCACTGCAGGGATAGAGCCCCAACCTGTGCATGTGGAAAGAGAGGCAGCCCCCAACACACCAGTCTGCCCTGTGCCAAGACAGGCAGCAGTGAGCACAGGGCCCTTTGGGAGACCTCCGTGGAATGGAAAAGAGGTGAAAGAGGAGAGGAGGCTCGCTCACAGCATGAATCCACACCTACACTGTGCCTCTGCACCCCAGTTAAGCACATCTACAACGCTGCTGTTCCTCAGCAGGTAAGCGGTGGCTACTACTGCTCTAGCTGTTACAACCATGACTGACTCCTTTATTTTAAAGAAAGTCTCCTTTACAAAGTTTTGGGAACACTAATACATAACCTACAAACAAACTGAGGTTTGCCAACAAACTGTTTTGACACCACAAGCTGTTTTGTTCCCACTATATATCTGAAGGTTTATAAAATGCTCAACACTGATATCTGCAGCCTATGACTTGTACAAGCCAAATCCTTTTCTTGCCAGCAGACTAAAAACTCTGTAGCTATACCCATGGAAGGCTTCAGCACCTTAAGCTTGGCCCTGGACAAGAGAAAATAAAAAGAAAGACTGCATAAACAGTTGTAGTCAATGGAAGAACAGAATTCAATGTTACTATATATGCAATGCACAGCTTGTTATGAACACTTTTTCTGCTCCTTTTCCGTGCTTAGGCAAGACTTCCCGTGTCACCGAGAAGGCAGGTACAATGACAACAAACTGGAGATCTAGCTGGTCTCACCTGAGCTTCATTCAGATACTGAACAAAGTGAACAGCCAGTATTGACAAATGCCCTCACATAAAGAATTAGCAAGGCACACTGTAAAGGTTGCTTTTCCTCCTCACTTCACAACCATGGGAAAGCAAGCCAAACCAGCATTTTACAAAGCAAAGAATTGATGAATAAGACTCAAGAACCAATTTCTGAGGCTTCCTGCTGTTCTCAATTGCGTAACAACTAACACAGTTACACAGAGTCTAACCTGAAGGGCTGACTAAGAGCAAGTGTATCTCACACACACTTCCTGCCTGATGACAACAGAACAATTCCCAACTGCTCCTATGGAGGACAATTAAGGACAAAAGACAGAGGTGGGATTTATTTTCTGATATTCAGAACTTCTGTCTTTCTGCTGCAACTACAAACTTTTTCTTGGTCAGGTTTGCACCCATCTGTGTAAAATAGTGTCTTCCCCTCACATATCACCTTACATGTTTATCCTTGAAGCTTGAGCTCCTCTGATGTATGCTCTTCCAGTATTTCAATACAATGTAATTCCCACGCACTGTAGCACATTGTGTGTTCTTCCCCTCCCTAAGAAAGTGTTCTCTTTATACCAAAAAGTCTTGCATCAGGTACCTGTTATTTGCCTTTAGTGACTTTAATATTCTTCTGCATGCTAATACACTGGAAATCTCATGGCAGCTTTGAGTTTCAGACATTTCAAGTCAAAGTAAGCAGTAGTTACTGAGATGAGAAGAAACTTCAGACATGAGAACACTTACATTCGGAAACATTACAGAAGAGATTAACACTGACATAATTTCAGCAATTCCAAAGCCCATTATAATGCAAACAGATCACTAAGGCAGCAATGGGAGGAAAACTGTATCATCTAGCAAGAGCAGAGAGTGAAGCTTGACTTTAGCTGCTGCCTAAGTGCTCCTCAGAACTTCCTCCAAAGTAGCAAGCCTTGCTCTTCAGCTGACATTTTTCACCAGAACAGACACATCCTTTTATTCTCTGCACATCAATATAAACGACAAGGCAGTGTGTAGAAGTTGTTACCCATTTCCTCCTTGGGTTTAAAACGTGACTTTCCTTCCGCCACTTCTTTGCTAACTATGAGCTCCAGAAATCAGGGATTATCTCTGAAGACTTGAAAAGAGCCTACTAGTTAATATTTGCAATACCTGGTAAGGCTGCACACAGAATTCTTCAACCTCATCAGACCTGTTTCCCTATCCTCATTTCAAAAGCCTCGCTCCTCAGAAGAGACTACTATTAAGATCAAAACTTCTGAGAGAATCAGAGATCTAATTCACATTAGTTCAAGTTGTACAGGAGGCTGGTGTTTAAGTTCCTTAGGAAACAGAATTCCAGCTTTTTTCCTGCAATCCAGAGACTGGGAAAGGTGTGGCCTCAGTGATTCTCCTCCCTCAGCTGTTCAGAAATCCTTCCCCTGAATTAATAAAAAGCATCCTCTCTCTCTCTCTNCATTTATTTTTCATTTAAATTGTACTGATAAATCACTGTTTTCTCCTCTTTTATGGTCTGTTACTAGTGAAGCTTGTCACATTCGAAAGTTAAAGATTTTAGTCAACAGGCCATTGTACCAAAAATACCTGAGTATAGAATGTTACCAGAAGTCTTTCTTAGAATGTAGACATGTTCAAATCTGATGGGTCAGCTTTTATATTTACAACACACACCTAATATTACCAAAACCCACCTTGAAAATGCTCAAGTGCTTCAGTCAAGCTATATTCCTCTGTCAAGAATTGCAGAGTAAAGACAAAGGGTAGTCCTTAAATGTTGAGTTGAGAACATATCCTCTGGAAACTCTTCATAAATGTTAGCTTACATCTAAAATACCTAATGTGTCTCTAAGATAATAAGACTTTAAAAATTAACAGCTGTTTTAAAATTTCTTTAGGACAAATTATCAGACATAGAACATTTTAACATTCCATTACTATGCAGCCTTGAAATCTGGAAACATTAAAACATAAGGGCCATCAAAATTAATGAAATTATTCACAGAAGAGGTCTACTGTTTGGGAAAAACATCTGAATTTTCTGTTGTGGTGATAGACACACCAAGTTACAGCTTTTCCTGTGAACAGCATTTCTGAGCTTGGTTCTCTCTGGAAAACACCCCAAGCCTGAAGCAGCATACATTTCAAACATGTAAAATACACAACTCCAGGTGCTCCATCCCCAGGCATGCGTAAGCAATCCCACTCCTCAAGCGATCCCAGCTTTTGGGAAGCCACACAACTAAAGCCAGACCAGACTCCCAACTGAACCCAACAGCAGAACTCCCCTACTTGCTTAGGTACCACTGAATCCAGCCTAGCACACACAGAAGCAGAGGATCTGTCCGCGCTCCACGAAAGGGTAATTGCAGCGCTGACACCCAACAATGATGGCCTCAACCCCACGCTGCTATCAGGAGGCTTCCTGCTTCTATCAGACACTTGAAAAGAAAAATGTATTAGCAGTAAAGCCAGAAACATACTCTCCAAGTAAAGATGAGGTGCAGACATATTGGAACAAGGTCTAGCGTTATCAATATTTATACAGAGAACAGTAATTATTACTGTATTGTCACTGTATTATTACTGTATTGTTTATTTAGACAATAAACACCAACGCAAGGGGCACCAGCATCATCGAGAAGGGCAAAGGCAACAGAAAGGAGTTGAGAGAAAGAGCGAATGTAATGTGCTGAGTGGGACCATCTCTCGTGAGGAAACAGCCATAGAGAACTAGAAAGAAACATCCGAAAATCAGAGAGCAATTAAGTCAGCAGCGGCCTTCCAAATGCATCCTCCTAAGAAAAGGCATCAGAGTTACACTTTTCTTTATGATGAGACAGCTGGAGCAGAGCCGGGGAGGTCAAGCAAGAAAAAAGTGCCCCAAAACGAGAACAAAAAAATATTCTTGGAAGAGATGGTGGCACTTTGAGTTAGACTGGGAAAAACCCCCAGCACCAAGAAGTGCAGCACACCAGTACCCACACAGCAAAGCTCAGCGCTGCTAGGGGCTGAGAGGAAGAGCAGAGGCAGGAGAGGGGAGATGCCCAGATCCCACCCAAGCCAACGCCAAACACGAGCAGGGCTCTCCCCTGTCCTGCTGGCCGAGGCAGGGCGCAGAGCAGATCAGAGGGGGGATCTCAGCGCTGCACAACGGGGCACCAGCACCAGACCAGCAGCTCCTGAACCGCCCGAGAGAGACACAGCTCCCAGCCAGCACACACGGTACCCTCAACAACCGCTGAAACTGAGCATCAATAGCTAGCTTTGAGAAGCTAAAAACGATGGAAGAACTAGCACAGCTATATAGCTGATCACCGTGAAGATACAAACAGAATTCCAGATTTTCTGGTTTCTGTTTCAATACTTCAATCACCACTGAAGTACTGAATACCTACATTATCTTTGTATTTATCACCTGCTTCTGATTTCCTCATTATTTTAATAGGTAATCTGGCTATTCTACTTCCTGCTCACTTTCCTGCAGAGTTAAACTTTAAATAATAATTTTCTTAAAAGCCACTACTTTGTAACAAAAATACCCCACACTCTTCTATGTCCTAGCTAATGCCAGATGAAAGACGGGATGCCACATTTTTACGTTCACTAATATAAACTTTACAACAGGCCACATAACTTCAGCTGTGCCCTAGGAAGTTCCAATCTCTGATTTTACCTGTAGCGTTTCCTCCAAAGAGCAGATCCAGGTTGCACTAACACCTTGATATCAGCAGAGTTATTTGTACTCACATTACTGCAGCCCTGTTTTTCAAGTCACAGCCTCATCAGATATTTACTTATTAACTCCAAAACTCTCCCCCAGTAAATTGAATGCTTCTACCAAGGCAGGACAGGCCCTTCTCCCCAGTGAACGGCCGAGTGTCATCTGGAACAAATTAGTATCGCCTGCACTCAGAAGAAATGGCTCTACCATTAAAAAATGCAACGAGCTCAAACAACCCATCCGCTGGAGTCACAGAGGGCCAGCTCAGCAATCAAATAATCCCCCGATCGCCATCCCTTTCAGCAGCAGGGCAGGTGTGTGTGAGCCCTCACTGGGAAAGCGCAGCGTGAGCGGTGCCCGCCGGGGCTCGGTGGGACTGCTGTGCCCAGAGGCACGGCCTGGCACACTCTGAGAGCCCAGAGCCACGGCCTGGCACACTCTGCCAGCCCAGAGCCACGGCCTGGCACACTCTGCCACCCCAGAGCCAGGGCCTGGCACACTCTGCCAGCCCAGAGCCCAGAGCCAGGGCCTGGCACACTCTGCCAGCCCAGAGCCACGGCCTGGCACCCTCTGAGAGCCCAGAGCCCAGAGCCAGGGCCTGGCACACTCTGCCACCCCAGAGCCCAGAGCCAGGGCCTGGCACACTCTGCCAGCCCAGAGCCCAGAGCCATGGCCTGGCACACTCTGCCAGCCCAGAGCC
>VWZN01007050.1:235806-254926 GCA_013396955.1 Regulus satrapa | reverse complement strand
ACAGGGCCCCGGAGCAGAGCGCGGCGCGGGGGCCCGGCGGGGCCGCGGGCTCTGCCGGCAGCGCAGCCGAGGACTGCCTGCCCCCAGGCGCTGCAGCAGCACGTATGGGGGACGGACAGCTCCTTCCAGGCTACCAGATGCTGGGAAGAGAGATCTCTGTGCCTGCTCACAGGAGCACCCCAGACGCCGATCTGGAGGTTCAGAGGGTGGTGGGGGTGTTGGCATCTCAGGATTATCACGTTCTGGCAGCCCAGAGGAAAGATAACCCGAGCCCCTTGAACCTTTGCCACAGTGTCCCTGATGGGCAGGGAGACGCGCTGAGGAGATCCGCGGACGGGAGCGCAGCTGGGAACAGCCGGCCCCGCAGCCCGTGCGGAGCGTTCCCCGAGGACACTGCTAGACAGAGACAGTTAGCCAAAGGAATGGTGATAGCCAACGGCAAGCCAGTGCTCGTTCCCCTTGGATCTGAGCCTGTCAGGTCTTCCACTTCAGAAGCCCTGGTGAGGGAGAGCCCAGATGCACAGGCTCGAGGAAACGTGCTGGAGAAGGAGCTGGCCCAGTCGCAGGCCCCCAGCTCCTCCCAGCTGCCCTCTCACTTCATGAAAGGAGCCATCATCCAGCTGGCGACGGGGGAGCTGAAGCGCGTGGAGGACCTGCAGACCCAAGACTTCGTTCGCAGTGCGGAGGTGAGTGGAGGCCTGAAGATCGACTCCAGCACTGTGGTGGATATTCAGGAAAGCCAGTGGCCCGGGCTTGTCACGCTGCATTTTGTGGTTGGGGAGCAACAGAGTAAAGTGAGCATTGACGTGCCCCCGGAGCATCCCTTCTTTGTGTATGGCCAGGGCTGGTCGTCCTGCAGCCCCGGGAGGACTGCTCAGCTCTTTGCTTTGCCCTGCCACAGGCTGCAAGTGGGGGACGTCTGCATATCAATCAGTTTACAGAGCATGAATGGCAACTCCGCTTCTCAGGCCAACTCCCCTCTCATGGATCAGCTGGTATCTGCTAGGGAGAGATTGGAACTAACAGCTCAGGGGCCTAGAGAGCCGTCTGACAGAGCTGCTGAAAGGAAGAGCCACACAGATAGAACCGGCGTGGCCCAGAGCTCCCGTGGAGAATCTTCTCAGCCTGAGGCTGGCGGTTTGGCCCCAGGCTTCCAAAGATACAGTGTGCAGGCAGAGGAGCCGCGGGGCTCTCTGCTCCGTCCCTCTTTCATTCCCCAGGAGGTGAAGCTGTCTATCGAAGGGCGCTCGAATGCAGGGAAATGATCCCTTGGAGGCGTGAGCTCGGGCGGCCCGGCAGGTGAGCCTCCCTGTCAGGTGGAGGAATTGCACAGACTGTCACAGGCTCACCAGCACAGGCCGCTCTCTGCCCTGCAGGAACGGCTCCATTCCAGTCCCGTGGCTGAGCGGCTCTTCCTGGGGAGGCAGGAGGGCTCCAGTGCCTCAGGGAGCAGCAACAGGCTGGCCGGGGTGGGGAGCAGGGCTGTGCTCGGGAGCGTGGGATGAGAGCATTCCAGAGGCTGGGGCTTTCTCCCGCCTCCGACTCCCTGCAGGGCAGGGGCTGAACATTCGGGGCAGGTAGGGAGATGAGGAGGGGAGACACGGCTTAAGGTAGCAGGTAACATTTCTGAAGATTTTATTCCTCCTTTCTCATGATGGGGAGAGATGGGTCCCCACTGGAGTTTGGGGACTCTACTCCCAGTATCCCCTTTCTTCACACATGCACTTTAAAAGGACCGTTCACCGATGGAGCTCTCAAGGGCAGGATGGAGGTGCTTCTCTGGTGGTTCTGATTAATGTCTCTTCCACTGAATCCAACTGCTCTTTCTTCTTGCAAAGAATGTACAGATTTGAATGAATCACAGAAATTCAAGAGGAAGGACCAAAAGGATGGGCTTGGGTGCAGGTGAATAGGGAACTTGAGCACTTGAGATGGGACACAAGTTGGGGTAGGAGACGTTTGTTTCCTGCTATGAAGTCTACTTAGTTGTTTTGCCACCAAATCAAATCTTTCTTCCCATGTTAGTAACTTTCAAAAAAAACCCCCTGGGCTTATAGCTTTTGCAGAGGCCTGACCTCGGGATGAATGGGGTTGGATTTTTTTGTTTGGTTGAATTTTGGTTCTGGGTATTTTATTGGTGTGTGTTGTTGTTTGTTTTGTTTTGTTGTTTTGTTTTGTTTAGTTTTTTTTTAAATTTGGAGCAAAATACATTCAGCATTCTCTATGGAAGGGTGAAAACATCCTTCTTCAGTGAGAAGACCAATGCTATTTTGTAATTAAGTCAGAAAAATGTTCCAGATTGCTAATCCTTCCCTGCAGGCAGTTTCCTGAATAAGCTCTAGACAAGAGACAAGTGTTTGTGCGTGTGCAGGCAAGGTACAAAGTTTGTGCTAAGTACAATTCTATGATTAATGTACTGACTCTAAAAAAACCATAGTGTCACAGGGCATTTTGGGATCGTTCTGTGTTAGTTTTTCTGATGCTTCACTTTGGAGTTCTTCTGTAGAACAACGTGGTAAAATCAAGAGCAGTCCTTTTCATGGTGAGATTTAATACAAATGTGTATTATTTTCTGATTGTGGTGACACCACTCTGTTGAGTGAAGGCTCCTGTGGTTACACTGGTCTGCCCTCTCTGATGGTGTGTTATGACACCTTTGCTCAGCTAGGACAAAGAATGGTCACTGTTCTAGTGAGAAAACAGTTTTCACCGACTTAACCTGGCTTGAGTATTCCTTGTGTTCAGGTGCCCATCTCTGCTAGGACCAGGCTTTGGAGCGGGCCTTTCTTACTGTGCAGAGTCCTGATGTTCAGCATGCTGTTCCTTTCTCCCTGCTCTCATCTGCCTGGAATTCGTCAAGTGTGCCTGACTTGGGGCACCACTCCTGTGTCACAGAATGGTGCGTGTCAGCGCCTCTCCCTGCACTGGTGCTGTCTCAGGGCTGTTCTGCACTCCCCAGAGTGTGTCCTGTAACTGGTCGTGTTCTGCTGACTGTGCAGTGGACACTCCCTGTGTCAAGGCGCTGCTCTGCCTGTGTATTAGGCAAGTTAGTCTCCAGAATGTCCCTTCCCCCCAGCCTCAGTCCCATTTTCCCAGCACATAGTCATTTCTGTTGCCTTTAAAATGCCTGCACCAGGACAGGCCTTAGATGAGATATGTGCTGATCGTGCCCTCAGTGTTTGTGCCTCATGGGGTTCTCCAGAATGATGCTGCCTGTATCGTGTGTAGCTGCTCCCAAATGACACACTACTTCTAGTTTCATCAGCTGCATTTGGGATGTGTGAAGATTCTGCCTCCTCAGGTGCAGCAGCTGTGGGAACAGATGCTGTTTTCACAACCCCTTTGTCAGTGAAGCGTCCACCCGGGCCCCTTCATCACCTGGGAGTGTCACAGCTCCCGCTGCCTGGACTCTCCTGTGTACAGCTCCCCGTTAATGTTGGTAATTAGTACTTAATGCTCAGGATATCTGAGGTGTCTGTGACCAAAGGCAGGAGGCCAGAGGAGCCCAGGTTCTCATGCCTGTTCCGTGCACGGTGCATGCAGAGCAGTTCAGGGCTGTGACAGGCACCTGAGAAAGGGATCTCGCATACGTACAGCATGTGAATGTAGAGGGGCTGGTGACACCAGAGAAGCAACGTCTGAGCAACTGAGGGTGCAGAGCCCCCTGAATGTCTCTGAAGGCCGGGTCTGTCTCAGAGTGAGGGTTTGGAGAGCTTGCCTTACACGCTGCGTGTTACTGTAACTCCTCCATCTCAGCTGCACTGTGCAGCGCTCTCCACGGGCAGTACTGGCAAACGAGGCAAGATGCTGTGTGGCTTAAATAGCTTTGTACTGTAGGCAGGTGAAGGGCTCTGAAGGTGCTTGCCCTGTTGTTTACCTGGCTGCTGACCTGGACTTTGGCTTGCTGCACCTGTGTTGGGTCCTGAGCTCTGTGGAACAGGCCAGGGTGAACTGGACCTCGGTGCTTTTACCCAGACTCTCGTCAGTCCCACTGTTGTGCATGTTTCAGCTGCCAGCTCTTCCCTGGAAGCAGTGGTTTGAAGCACAGCTCATGACGGGGGACTGAGATGAAGAATCTGTGTGTCTGGCTGTTTGCCCCAAAGGGTGGGCAGGAGGAGGCCACTGGCAGCTCTCCAGCACAGTTCAGCAGTGCTGGTGTCACAGGAACCTTTCCTCACTGCGCAGGGCTATATGGCTCAGCACCATAGTGGTGGTTGTGCTGAGCACTGAGGCTCTCCTGGGACAGAGGGTGAGACAGGCTCTGCTGCAGGGAGAAGGGCTGGGAATATGCCCATGGAGGAGGCTTTTATTTCTTTGGTTTACAGGGAAAGAAGGAGATAAAGCCAGGAAGACATTGCAGAGTGGGATGGTTACCTGGGCTTTTCTGCTGGCAGAGATGTGACAGACTTCTCAGAGAAATATACCATGTTCCCGCTGCTGTGGGAAGGGTAGGAGAGCTGTGGTCTGTCCTGCCTAAGGAGGAGGAGGCCCTGATCTTGTCCAGCTCACGCTCTGCAGCAGGAGTCCAGGGATGCAATAATGGTGTCTGTAGCCGTCTGTCCCGTCCCTTGGAACGTGGCTTGGCTTGGCTGCACAGCAGAGCCGAGCCTGGGCTGCGCATTCTCAGCAACGAGCGCTCATCACTACCAGACTATGCAGAGGAAGCTCTGCTGGGAGGGAAGGAAGCTGCAGAGGCCCCTCTGCCTTCCCCTTCCAGCTGCCGAGCAGCTTTTTATATTGCACTTTTCACATTAAGTGTCCCTGTCCCCACCCCACACTTCAAGTCACTTTGTCCCATAGAGAACTAACAATCCTCGTTACTCAGAAAGTATTGTGAAAGAAACTGCAGCAGCCGGAGTAGCCCAAATGCCAGCTCCTGCCCACAGCAGCACACGTGCCTTTCCCCAGCGTCGCTCACAACTGCTCCTTGTCTTTCAAGCTGTGCTAGAGGCTGAGACTTGTCAGAAGCTGCTAAGACGGCTACAAATCCATTCTGTAGTTTGGCCCAGGGTGTTCCACGTGTAGTTTGAAATGCTGATGGTCCAGACCCTTCCACCGCCTTCACACCTGTCTGTCAAGGACAGAATTGCCCCTAAGGTCCTTCCAGGCTGCTGCCCCCACCCTGCCAACACGCCCCTGGCACACTCGAGTTGTTTTCGGCTTTTATGGCACCTTAGCGCCGGGGAGGGTCTGCTCAGAGAGGGACATGGGGGAGCTGGCTGGGCTGCCCTGAGGCAGAGAGATGTTTGTAGATAAGTGCTGACCCCTCACTATAACCCCCAGTATATGGCTGTATTAACATGTAACCGATGCAGTGTATCTAAAGCCTTAGAACTAGTCAGGTGCTCCCCTCCGACTTTATCCCCACCCATTTCCTCCTACCTGATCTTTAACAAAGCATTAATAATTCTAAGGATAATCTCTATTTTGTTGTGCTTTTTTTGTAACTGTTTTAAATAAATCAATTTGTACTGTATATTTGTACTTTGGTGAGATCCTTTTCCCTGTTTTACCATTTTAAGTCTGTACTTGCCTACAAACAGATTGTATTTTTATTGTTAATGCTTTTATGAATATTGCATTTAACTTGTTGACTCTGTAAACACAGTATATATATCTATATACATATATATATCTATATATAAACCAATAGCTTTTCCTTTGGTGTTTGAGACTTTTTGCTTGTCTGCAGTATCAGTGGTCATTAGAACGTGGCTTCTCTGGATTTGCCCGGTAAACCGGAGACTCATGTTAAGGGCAGGATACAGGGTGACAGATGAGCCATAATTCTGTGTTTTCAGGTACTTCTGTGTAATGTGTCGCTTGTACCCCTTGGAATAAAGATACGGTGTCGGTGATGCTATAGGGAAAGTTCCAGCTTCAGGTTGCAGAGTGAAGATACATCTCTGCTGGGCAAGCAAAACAGGAGGCAGAGCAAAAGCAGACACAGCCAGAAGCAAACTGGGGGTTTGAGCGTGAAAAGGAACAGAAGGAAGGATAAAAGGGAGAGATCCGAGAACAAAGGAGGATATGAACAAAGGGACGTGGAGCTGAACTGCACCTTTACCCTGCCTTTTCCCAAAGAGAGAGAAGCAGGGATGGCTCCTGGGTGTCAGTTCTGCGTGACGGATGAAGGTCATGCTAAAACGGCTTCTGTGCAGGGAGGAAATTAGACGTTGCAGTGGTAGGTGGAAAAAACTTGCACTGAAAAGGTTCAATACTGTTTCCTAGCAGCATCCCCAGGTCTGGCTATGAGAGTGGCTCATTATTGCCAGAAAAATGCAACATTATGCATTTTGAAGGTAACTATTTTAAGTAGGGCTTTAAGGGACTGCAATCAAACGTCTTTCAAACTGAAAAATGAGGAGGAAATGAGGGGTTTAAGCAGTCTGATCAAAAGGCTTTACTTCTTGTTTTAGCTTTACTCTTCTGATCTCAAGTAGCAGTCTTGTGGTCACCATTTTTGACTTAAAGAAGAGAAACAGCCACCAGAGAGAAGACAGTACTTCCCGAGGTGTTTGAACCACTGTATGACTCTAGACCTTAACTAGAATTGCACTGGAGGTAACAGGGTGCAAAAGGCTACAAACCACAGAAGTGTGGCACACTGGCTTTTGGTGGGCTGATGTCTAAAAACCATCAAGCTACAAAATGTATTTTCAGGGGTTCATTCTTAAAGAAGCCAAATAATGGGGAGTGTACCACGTCTTCGCCCTGCCATGAGTCCTTCGGCGCCACTGCTTTGCCTTTTGCAGTTTAAAGATGCCTAGTGATATTTTCCACGGTTGCATAGTTTTAATAGTGATTTCTATTAGCAACAGGAACCTTTTCCTGTAGGCACAGGCTGTGATCACATTTTGCCTCCAATAGGTCTGTGTTGCTCTTGCACTGGGGACTGCAGCACTGTACACAGGTCTCCAGATGTGGTCTCACCAGTGCTGAATAAAGGGAAAAGCAAACCCTGAGAGTCCTAGAAACTGACCTACTCTATTATTTACCATTCAGTCAACTCTTTCACTTGCAAACCTGAGTGCTGTTTAAGTGAAAATTAACTTGTGAGTAAAGCAGCAAACTTGTTTGCTGTTTGTTTACCTTGGCCAGCCTTTCTTTCACTGTTTTCAAGGGGTATCTTAAAACAGGACCTCAGGTTCCTTAGTTTTTCCATGGATGCTATACTGTGACTAAGTATGTAATAACAATGTTTAAAAAAAGGGTGTGCACAGCATTTCCAGAAGGACATCCTCCTTTGTTTCTTTTTAACGGGCACAAACTGCAAAAGATTTACTCCTGGAGGACTTGTGGACTATCCGTCCTCAGCTCTGTAGTTCATGCTGCAGTAAACAAGATCCTTTTTTACTGAGGTGGGTCTCACCTACAGCAGAACTGCAGCAGCCTAGACCCATTTACAGGGCAAGGGCCCAAAACCAAGAAAAGACACAAAAGGTAAAGAAGGGGACTAATACATGTGAACAGTAATTAATGTTAATTAATACATTAATTTATTTTTGTTCCGTCACAGGCTGTGACTTGGCCCCCAGAGCAGACTGTATCCTCAGAATCTGCTCCCACCAGAGCTGCTTTGGCATCTCTCAGCTCTGTTCTCCTCCTGGCTTCAGAGGAAAACCAGCCCCTCCTGTCAGGGAGGGTCGGGCAGAGAGCCACGGCAGGCTCCTGAGTGCAGAAGCCTGCTAGCGCACCTGTGGCAGGAGCAGCAAAGGCAGCACAGTTCCTGGCTGTGGTTTAGTGCAGCGCACTGTTGCTCTGCTCCTCAAAGGTAATTTTGCCCAGCAGCTGGCTCTCCAGCTCCACATTGCTCACCGGCAGCTGAAAAAAGTTCATCTCGGCTGCCAGAGCAGCCATGGCAGAGGGGTCCTGGCCGAACTGGGCCCGGAGCATCATATCCATTTTCTCCAGGCGCCGCTTGAGCCTCTTGGCCTCGCGCTCGCGGATGAGCCGGGCCTGTCTCTTCTCGGGGGTCTCGTTGGCGCGCTTCAGGCGCATGGCTTCCCGGTCCCTCTGCAGCCGCCGCGCCCGCTGCTCGTCCGTCTCCTGCATGCGCTGCAGCCGCTTGGCTTCCCGATCCCGCATGCGCCTCACTTCCCGCTCCTCGGGCGTCTCATTGTCCCGACGGCTCTTCTTGGCCGTGCGCTCCCGCTCCAGGCGCTGCAGCCGCACCTCCAGGGGCTCGTTCTGCCGCCGCAGGGCCCACTTGCGCATGCCGGGGGTCTGCGCCTCGAGCAGCTTGCGGTACGCGGCGCAGTTGTTGCACACCAGGAGGATGCCCGCGGGATACACCGGCGTGCAAAAGGCAACATCCTTGCCCTCGGCGCTGGAGGGGCCCTGGCTCTGCGGGGCCGGCAGCCGATCCGCACTGAGCACCTCTGGCAGCTTCTCACTGCAAAGCAGGAGGAAGGCAATCAGAGCCTCGGTGCTGTGGGCACGGTGCCCGTCTCTGAGTGCCCACGGGCTGCCATCAACAACGCTCCCACTGCAGCCCGTGGCAGATTAGCCCTCTGCTAAGTCATCTGCCCGCAGATGTGCACTATCCTATCCAGGGTAAGGAAGCGGATTAGCCCAGAGCAGTATCTGGCTTGGAAGAGCGCAAGAGTGGGAATAAACCAGCAAGCTGCTCCTCCCCATTATCTCAGAATTCCTCCTTTTAGCCCTGGTTCCGCCGGTCAGTGGATAATCTCCCATCAGGCAGGACACAAAGAACACTTTGGTCTTTGCCTGTAGTCCTGTTACAGACATGATGAACACATCTGGATAGTGCAGCCTTACTCCAGTGGATTGCTGGGCAAGGGAAGGGGTGGATTGTTCTCCAGTGACTGAAGCCCACAGTGCTTCTGCACTTCTCTAGCCCTGCACAGTGCTAAGAAAGATCCTTTTACCAGCACAGCCTGCAGACGTCTTGGCAGGGGATGCCGAGCTGCAGACGGGAAGGGATCAAGAGAATCTCACTCACTGGGGGTGTTTAGTACTGTCCTACAGGCCCCAGTGGGTCCAGAGCCACAACTTCTGAGTCATTCAAGGCAACCCACCTAATTTTTAATGTGCTGCCCTAGCCCACTCACTGGCCAGGGGGACCCTGACCTGTTGAAGGTGGCGTGGCTGGTGAAGCGTGCTCCACAAACTGCACAGTTGGACAGCTGGTCCTCTGAGTGGATCAGGAGATGTCTCCCGAGCGATCCTGGGGAGCTGAGGGCTCTGCCACACACAGGACACAGGTAGCTCTTGGCACTCACCACCGCTCCAGTGTGCTGCAAAACAACCGCTCAGGTGGTAGTTACACACTGCCCAGCTCCCTGCCCACTCCGCGGCATGCTCAAACCATTCTGCTCAGCCTCTTGGAATGGGAACCCTTTACCACTAAACCTCTGTCTGCCGGCTTTTAGACCAAATTCAAGACAAGTAATTTGGTGTGTTACAGGTCAGACAAGGAGGAAACTCTTTATGGCTCAACTCCAGTGCAGGAGAAAAAAACTAAGGCCAAAACCCTTGGATTGTAAGACCTGACCCTTGTTTTCAGGAATGCATTTGAAGAGCTGCTGGTGCAGGACAAAGCGTGACTCGATTAACAGTAAGGCAGGATGCTAGTGAGGAAGCACTGAGCTGGAGACAGCTGGCACAGGTAAGTGACCAATTCAGTTCTGCTTCATTCCTCCTGCTACAGACTTTGATGTGCTATGAAGAAAGCACTGACAACCAAACCTAAGATTTCACCACAGATTTCTTGCAAAGCTGGAGTAATTTTGAGGAAGAACAGCTATTATCATGGGTAATTAGAGGACTAACTGTAATGAAGTATAAAATAAGTGATCAGGAGGAAGATTTCTTATCTCACTGAATGATGTAAAATTGCTTCCATGTTTAATTTGAAGGAACTTACTGGTTTTAGCCTGAAATACTTGCAGAGACTGCCTTGGCACTGAGTTATATTGTCCAGGTCTGTAGACCAGGGCCTTGCTAATTCTTTCCCCTGGACACCCTTTGGACACAGTTTACAGCTGTAAACTTCAGACACATCCTAGGTAAAAACTCAGTTCTGTGGTTGCAAAGACCAGAACAAAGTTACCTGTGCTTTGAGTTTTTTCTGGATTTGAGGCTTCAGGCCAGAGACACTCCCCAGCTTGGAACTATCCCTACCTGGTACACATGTGCAATGAGTTGATCTCTGCTTCCACACTCCAGCTGGCAGAGGGGGCATTGTGACAGTCCCACCATGGGCTCAGCATTCCCACTCTCAGGCACCTGGGGTAAGAACAGCCACTTTGGTGTAAGGCACACAGACCCCACAGGCACACTGCCCTTCCTGAGCTCCTCTGTCCTGCCAGGCTGGTTTGGGTGCCTGACATCTGAAAGAAACCTTCATGTAGCCTCTGAGCAAAACTCCTGCATCTCCCGGAGGAGGCAGAGGCCTCACAGCCTCACCTGCACCCAGGTTCTTGCCAGCACAGTGACTCTAGAAGCTCTGTTCTGTGGCAAGGGGTAACCAACTGGAGAATGGCACCAGAACCAAGGGGACACACTCTGCAAACACCTTGGCCGCTTCGTGCCTGCTGTCTCCTGTTCCAGGCAGCCAAAAAGCTCTTCATACCCTTTCCTCCAGCCAGGAGACATTGTTTGGAGGAGATGGGAGGGAGAGAAAGACAAAGAAACATCATGGGGAGTGTTTGGTTAGACAGTACCCTTCTCTCTCCCTGGAGGCGACAGTGAGTGCAGAGCCAGTACACACTTGCCTCATTTTCTCTCATCAATGGGGCTCCAGCCACAGGTCGTTCTGCATTTTCTAATTCCTTCTTCACTTTCACCATTGAGCCATCTTCCTCAGACGTATGGGAAGAAACTTCATCCTGAGTGGTTTCCTCATCATCGCTGCCACCTGAAATGTGCAGTTATACCAAGTTATACCAAGAGTCAGGACCCCTGAGGGCACTCATAGGCCTTAACTGTCCTGACCAGCATTTACAAGGGGCCTCTACGCACCCCCTCCAACTTGGGTTCCACTTCGAATCAGCCACTGGGGTCCCTGGGCATGGCCTCTTACACTGCCTTGCTCGACTACTGCCAGACCTTCAGCCAGAGCTGCTGCTGTTCCCACCCTGCTCTGCTGAAACGGGACCGGGCCCCGTGGCATTGGCAGTGTTGTGCAGTCCAGTCCTAAGGACAAAGTCCTGCACTGGAGCAAAGGGTTAACTCAGAGGAGGAGCTGGGTGAGATGCTCCTCCGAGGACCCCCACACACTGCGCAGCCTTCAGCCTCACTCACTCCTTTCCAGAGCCTCCCCAGTCTACCACCTTGGTGTTACTGAAAGGGCCAGAACTCACTGCTGCTGGAGTCAGGGTCTTGCAGCGGACGAATTGTTGGCCTTTGGTCCTCAAGAGTTCCAGGAAAGTTGTTTTTCATCATGGCTTGGCGGGCTTGCTCCTCCAGCCCTGCAAAGACTTGCTCCCCTAGCAGCCACAAAGACAAAGAGTCAGACTGGTGCTGTTCCACTGCTTCCACCACCAAGTCTTGCCAAAAATACAACAGGCATGGGACTGCTCACCTGCACCGTGCAGAACCTCTGGAGCCACCTCTTGGAAAGCACTTCTCTGCTTGCCTACCCTGCCACACCAGCCTCTGGCAGCTGCTGATGTGAGTCTAGTGCCTGGATGTAGAAGAGTCTCACTGGTGGCAATGTGCAGCCCTGGGCTACCCCCCACATACTACGAATATGCCACTCCAGCCAAGAACACCCGTGACCCCATTTATCTGATAGCCAGGAGGCTCTTGCTGCTGCCAAGCTATCCACCAATATCCTACAGCACAGTTCCAGGTGGGGGGAAGCCCCTGGGGACTATGGCAGTATCCCAGATCAGGGATAGTACTGTTTAGCTCTTCTAAAGTAGTAATTTATCTAAAATTTATCTATCAATCTAAACTGATCCTGGCCATAGCAGGCATTTTGCACAAAAATAGCACCTCCCTAAGTGCCTGGTACCTCACCTGTCCTCCAGAGTGATATGAAAACTAGGGGTTCTCCTTGGCATGCTCTGTGACCTTCTTCTGTCCCAGGAGGGATGAGGACAAGCTGACAGAAGGTGTCTATGCCTTTACAGAAGGTGCCAATGCTCAGAGCTGGTGTTCTGTGTAAATGATGGATAGAAAACTACCTTTCCTTGCCCAGGAATGGCTCTCACTAAAATACATTTCATCGGCACTTCACATGCTCAAAACAGAAACCTAAGGGAATGAACCCAGAGAGCTGAGATGCGTGTTTAGCAGAAAACAATTTGTTTTGTTGAAAGCAGCGACCACCGGTACCTCAGCTCAACAGGAGATGGCAAACACCTTGAAAGAAAGTAGTTATTTGTGCTCTGAATGACAACTTCTTACAGCAATCCCTGCTCCAAGAAGTTTTGGTTCCAGAGAATAACAATAAAAGGCAACCATTAATTTTCATATTAAAGCGAGCAAATGGCATTGTTCCAAGTAGTTGTGATTTACCTTTTCCAGTGGATGAGCTGGGAGGCTTGGGAAAGGTGCTGAAGTTCCCAGCAGGCTGGCTTTTTGGGTTGCATTTATCAACTGATTTGTAAGTACTCAAGAACCATTCAAAGCACAAATGTGAAAATGCCAAGGAAAATGCAGTGCATTTTCCACATAAAGTCAAAACACAGCTTTCAGAAGACAATGTTACCTTTGAGTACAGAGCCACAGCTGGCACCAGTATAACCAGGAAATTGAACTCCTGAGAGCGAGCACCAGTCCTGTTACAAGGACAGGGACATTCCCACGTGCTGAACTGTCCAGCCAGTGTTGCTCCATGTTCCCACTCACACTGCCTTCCTTGGAGCTCACCTTGCAATTTTGGCAGGGCTTTAAAAAGCCGTAATTTGTGGAAGATTTCAAATACCTTCTGAAGTTTCACTGAGACTGTGGAGAAGAGTTTTAGTTCCCAATGCCCTCATGTCGGTTTGTTCCAAAAGTATTTGAAGGCTTTATCATTCCGTTTCAGAAATGTGAGAAAGGGTGCTGTGGAGAAGATTTGAGAACACAATCCCTGTGCCTGAGAAGAGGTGCTGAGCAGCACCAAGTCTATTTGTCATGACTGCTGGTACACCCCTTCAGAAGTCATTGAACGGTTTTCATGACCTGGAATGCTGTTTTTATGTTTATGTCTGGAGCACAGCCTCACACTGGTGGGACTGAGACACAGACTGTACAAGCAGCAGACATCAGAGAATTCCAGTGCCTCTCCAAGAAGCAGAAACCCACAAACCACCAGAATAAAAGGCCATAGACCAAAAAAGCATTGCAAGAGAAAGAGAAAAAGCACAGTGAAATGAAGAAACCTGCAGAACACGGGACAGACGTAAAACTACGATGAAAGATGTGCTGCTACCTTTGACAGAGATCCCAGACTTCCCAAATGTCACTGAGGCTGCCCGTGGAAGCAATTGTGTGTTTGCTTTCTTCCCCCTTTTCCCTTTCAGACAGATTACACTCCCACCGAGCAGCAGGCTGGAGGCCAAAGGCAGGGCAGGTTCCTGCTCAGCTACACAAACCACACAAACAGTCTGCAGGACTTAAGAGCTGGGATCTTTCTCTGAGGTAACAGAAGAAGGAACTCCTCACATAAGGAACACTGGCATCGGTCACAGTAACTGAGAGCAACTGTGTGTGCCTTCAGCCTCTGTACAACAGCCCCCGAGCCCAGTGAGCGTTGGCTCAGCACAGTGCAGAGAACAACCAGCTCCCAGCCAGCAATGCAAGCTGTTCACCAAACCCGTGCTCTTAGCAGGTCATTCTCTGTGCATCCTCCCCAGCCTGCATCCAAAACCAGCACGGGACTGGGAAAGGCAAACATGGAGAAACACTGTCTTCCGCTTCTATAAAATCTCTGATGTATTGCAGTAAGTGTACAAACGAACTTAGGAAAGAGCGTTCCTCTACTGAGGAACTAAGTCTTACTTTGATGAAGCCTTACAGCTTTAATGTTTGATAGGTCCAGGGTTGTACTTTTGATGTTTCTGCACGCACATGCTCACAGACAGACACGCACCCCCTCCACCCCTCTCTGGGTACTCTTCCACTCATTTGGAAGAGGAGTTAGACACGCAACAGCTTTAGGACCACTGCCGTAAGTAAAGGATGTTATGCTCGATAGTGAATTCACAGACTCTTCTCCAGAAGTTTCTTTATTAAATACAAAAAGGGCTGCAGGCTGACCACAACACCAAAACAAGTCACTGTAGTCGTTTACAAACAGCTAGAGATGTAGGACAAGAGAGATCACACCAACGCCTCTGCTTTGTATTCCATTCTCCTCTCCATACTGCTGGGAATGAGTGGGATGCCAAGTGAGCAGAGGTGGAGGTAGGGGACAGCCCTGTGGTATTGTACAACATGGACAGGCATGACTGTCTGCTGGGGGCCTGCTGGGCTATCAGCCCTGAGCCCTTCCCTTCTTGAACTGTATGAATGCAGGAAAACTCTCAGGTGCTCTGGAAAATAAACACAGAAGCAAACAACTCCCACCCCAAAATCCACAAAACAAAATCCAAAGGGGCTACATCATTCTCCTGCCTTCCTTCCTAAACAGAAGTGTCTCTCAGAGATGAGTCAGTTTATTCCCTCCTTGTACATCAATTAAAAGTCCCTGTTCTTGTAGGTCTTCTCTGTGTTCCTGGACCTGAAATTTGCAAGTCTTTCCACCACTGTGGATCTATTCCACCTGCCCCATGGCTATTCTGGGTTGTCCACACTGCTGTAGTGGTTACTGAAATGAAAAACAACACAATTGAAAGGGTTAACAATGGCAGTCCACGGAGCCCTTCAGAACCAAGGGATTTGATGCAAGTAACATTTCTGCTGGCTGGGTGCTATTCCTTGCAAGATACTTTCCCTTCAAAATGGGAATATTATAGACAGGAGAATCCAAGGAACACCAAAGAGCACGGAACATGTGTGTGTTAGAGAGAGAGGGAAGGAAATAGAGGATTAATGGGATATCGGAACCATGAAAAACAGAGCTCGGAAGCAGGAATTAATCTGACTAACAAAAGCTCTTCTCCAGAGTTCTAAAATAAGCATCAGTTGCAGAGGGCACAAGCAATAGAAAGCAAAGCAGCTTGTGGACAGCAGGGAGAGAGAAGTTCATGCTAGTACCTGCAACAAATTTTGGCAAGCACAAAGACAGCAAGTGGTCCATGACTGATGGAGTGACAGTGCAGTAACAGATGAATGCAAGAACAGATGAATTGCTTAGAGTTGTTATACTGCATAGTCTAGGAGAAAATAAAGACCAAATCGAATCAATTAAGGTATCTCCACACAAACAATCCAACTGCATTTTATTTTTCAACAAGTATATTCCACTATTACTGCTCTGTTTGTTAGCACTTTGTTAGGTGTGTTTTTCATGCACCACATGGCAAAATAAAATTATATCCTTAAGAACCATTTATGTGCTGCAGAGTAATTGACCGCAATTAAAACAGTGGGACTGGCCATCATGCACAGAAAGATTTCTGTGTTAAATTTTACCACAATTTTAAATCATTGTTTCAGCATTATTTTGAACTTCCTTACATATCAACTTCTATTTAAAGCTGTTGTGATTTGTAACCAGACAATCTCCTAGCTGGTTGCCCTGCTTGCCAAGCGAAGTGATTCTGTCCTAAGTGAGGAGAGCAAACCGTGTTGTGATAGCAAGGTGGAATGAGGGTCATGCCAAGCCTGGAAAGTAATCCTGGAAAGAGGAGACACCAAGCAAGCCAAGGAGAGGAGATCGGCAGCTGTCACTCGCCCTGGTCAGTCCAAGAAGGAAGAGAAGATGGAGTGGCCATGCAAGGAAGAAGTAGGCACCATCCTCCCATCCAATCTGTCTAGTCATATATGCACAGTGGTATTTATGCAAATCCAAAAGGCAGTTCCCCGGCCCCGTAGCCTGCCAAATCAGACCCCAGCTGCAGGCAACTGCGTAAAAAGCTGCATACCTGCTGTCCCTTCCATTCCTCTCCTCCCAACCACTGCAGTCCCTGTGAAGAAGTCCCCGTAACGTGTCTGCTATGTCTCAGCCTGACTCCTCATTCTGCTGGCTCACCCCGTTCTTGGAGCCGGTGTTTTCTCCGATTATCCTCGTCAGGGCACTGCACGGCATTTCTGGGCCCTCCAGACACACAGCAGGCTAGGTAGACAGAGAAGTCCCAACGATTTCGTGGTGTTCATCATAAGACAGACAAGATTTTCCATCAGATGAAGACATCACCATTGACAAGTTTCTGGTATCTCTCGGTCCCCTTATTTTCTTGTGGTCCTACTTGCTGCTCTCGATGGCTCCTGCTGAATAGTTGCTCTGTAGCAACATACTGCATGTAAAGGAGATGAACAGGTCCCAGAATTCCACTCCATGGCATACCTGATGCTATAACCTCCTGCCCCCTGGTAGTGAGTTTGTCAGACAGCTTCCTCCAAAACCAAGACTGGAGATACAATCATCGTATTGCAGGTAAAAAAAAGCAATGTTCACTATGAAAACAGTGTACAGCTGAATTTTGTGATATGTAGAGTTGCATATGATACTACCAACTTCTGAAGAACACAGCCCTTATGCAGAGAAGTGCAGAAAAGCACCCAGCTAAACACCACGGAAACTCTATCTGCACCATTAGAGCTGCTGTAGTGCTTGGTTTCCATACTCAAGAGATCTCAACTCTGGCCCAGGGGAGACAGCATTAGTGCACACATGACATAAACCTGAGCTCAATGGCAGCAGTAATACCTGGGTACTCTCAGAAGCTGAAGTGTATGGACACAAGGCACGTTACTGGCATCACGGGACAAAATACCAGACATACCAAATTCCTCTCAGAATGACAGCTCCAAAGTCATTAATGTTCTATCAGACAAATCCCACCTATACTCTCCCCACTGTGGAACCCAGCAACAGAAGCAGGAATCGGAGAGCACAAGGCAATGCAGGTGCCACAAGCCGCTCCTCGAGGACCTCCCTGAGGCCAACAGGGACAGCTCAGCTGGCTCTGCCAAGCTGCCCAGCCCGTGGGGCTGCACGTCCCAGCCACAGGCAGCTCTTCCCCGAGCGCTCGGCAAGTGTGCAAGGCGCCAGCTCCAGCCCAGTGCTGCCCTCGCACACGGAGCAGCCTGCACAGGTGCCTGTCCCGTACCTGTGCTCAGAGGCAGCGGACAAACACACAGACATGCGAGCCAGCAGCACCAGCAATGAGGCAGTGTTAGGGCTGCAGCACTCAGCTCTGTCTCATACTCCTAACAGCTACTGCAGCCAAAAAAACACAGGGTCCTCTCAGCAGCCTTGCTCTCACAGGTCTACAGAAAATGGAAACTTGTTTTCCAAATTCCAAGCATGTTTCCAACCACAAACTTAGTATGAAACAAGGTCATAGTTTCAGGCCTCTCAAATTCCCTCTGCTGCCAAACAAAAGCTACACATGTGCAGTTTTTCCTCTGCAGCCAAACCTCCATCTGTGTCTCCAAACTCCCCTGGTGCCTGGCTGTAGCCTGCCCACAAGAAGTGCTGATGCACAGCATCTTCAGCCCTTCCACTGTCAAACCAATGCTAAGGTCTTGGCAATGGTGGAGAAACATTTTACCACCTCAGCTCAAGAACGATCTGGCAGACAGCACTTATTTGTCCTGTAAATTACTTGGCCATCACCTATTCCTTGACAGGAAAGAGCAAATGGCTTTGTTCTCTTCTCTGGTAAGAAACTGAGGTACAGTGAGCTTAGTAACATGCCCGAGGCCAGTCAGCTGAGCCTGTGGTAGAGTGAAGATCAAAACCCAGGACTTGCCAGCTTTTAGCCAGGATGCTCCAACCACCTCGCCTAGAACTTCTTTTGGTACTCAAGAGAGGCCAGAGCCCCAAGACACCTTTTCTAGCATTCTAACTTGTACTTTTGACAGCGTGAATGCAAAGCCCAGCTACAGGCCCTGCACATACACACCTACCTTTACAGCATTAGCTGTTTGTTCAAGCCTATCCCTGTCCTGCTCTGCCAGGACACAGACAGCCTTCCTGATGCACAGAGCACGGTTTGTCTTCTTATACAATCTAAGACAAAACACCAGGAACCACCATTCCCACAAGCTGTCCCTTCCCATCACTCCCATCATGCCAGCCCTCCCCACCTCTCTCCACATGCCAGCCAGAGCAAGGGTTCCACAACACTGCATATAACGCCGTACTCACAGTGAACTTTGTTAGGAGTGGTCTGTTTCCGACGGGACATGTTTCCCTGACCTGGGAGCACAGAGCGTTCCTCCCCTCAGCAGAGGGCTCATCTGAGAAGAGAAGAGTCTGTCACACACTTCCCTGAACTCCTCCAAGTCCCTGGCCAAGCTCTGCTGCCTGTCCCAGGGTCATTCCCCACCCTTCTGCCTATGGGGCTCGTTCTGCATCACCATGGCTGGATTCCAGGCCAGCATCCGACACAATCCACAAGCATGACACGAAGTACTGTGCACAGGCAGTCCTACCCAGTTCTCAGGCAAAGGTTTAAGCACTCCTGACCCCCCAAAAGATAAATGTCCTCTTCAAAAATTACTGCAACAACTCCATTACAATTACCTCAATCCCAACACCCTTCTCCCTCCTGTGTATTCCCGCAGCCTAATAATCATTGTTGAAGCGACAGAGGAAGGTGGCATTTCCAACAGTCCTCTCAGGGAGACAGACAAAAGGAGGAGCTGAACCCATTTCCCACAAGACACACGGACACAGAAATCCCGACAGCCTCCTCAGAGGGACAAACGCGGATTTCATCAGCCCCTCGCTGACAGAAAGACATAGACATCCCCATGGGCTTTTTCAGACAGACAGACAAAAGGACCCCGTCAGCCTCGCACTGCCATTCGGCCACAGGAATCACACCAGCCTTCTCAGACGGACGGACACGCAGATCTCGGCGGCCTCCCCAGCCCCCGGGCAGCGGGACGCAGCCGGCAGCGCCAGCACACGGGGGAAGGCAGGAAGGAGCGGGCCCGCGAGAGGCCGGACATACAGACAAAGGGATCCTCTGGCATCAGGACGGCCGCGGGAACCCTGCCCGGGCCGCCGAGGGGCCGAGCGGGCGGCCCCGGCAGACCGACCGGGCCG
>VWZN01007050.1:208130-224090 GCA_013396955.1 Regulus satrapa | reverse complement strand
GCGGCCGCGGGGCGCCGAGCAGCACGTCTTCAAGGCGCCGGCCCCGCGCGTCTCCCTGCTGGGGCTGGACGTGCTGGCGGCGCAGAAGCGGCGGGAGCGCGAGGAGGAGGCGGCCGGGGGGAAGCGATCCCGCGTCGCATCCTACAAGGACTGGGAAGAGGGTCGTGACGAGGCGGGCAGCGNGCTCCTCGCGCCGAGCACTGTGGGGCGGCAATGGCGGCGCTCCGGGAGCCGGCTGGCGGGCGCTGAGGGAGCCGCGGGGTCCGCGATGGCCNGGAGGACGAGGAGGAGGAGGAGAGCGAGGCCGAGCGGAGCAGCCGCGGAGCCCGCAGGAACAGGTGGCGTTTGCGGGAGCGCCGGGAGCGCGGGCTGGGGCGGCATAGCACAGGCTGCAGCTGGGGCTGTGCGGGACCAGCCGCTGCTCAGCGCTCCTCAGCATTTCTGTCTGCTCTGCCTGCCCAGACATTACCGCTCCGTACACGTGGAGACGCCGTCCTACACCGGGGGAGTCAGCGAGGAGTTCTTGGAACGCAGCCGGCAGCGGGAGAGGGAGCGCCGGGAACACGGGGTCTTTGCCTCTTCCAAGGAGGAGAAGGACCGCAAGAAGGAGCGCAGTAGGGATCGGGACCACGATCGTAAACGAGACCGTGGTAATTGCTTAGAGACTTTAGTGGTGCTTCTTGGTTTGGGTCTGGCTCGTCCTTTGCCCTGTTTGTCGTCTTTGCTACTGTTCATGGTGATTTTTGCAGCAGACTTGGAAAGCCTGTTTGTGCACCATGCACCCGATCCTGCTTTGTTTTTGCAGAGGAGCGGGACAGGAGTCATCACAGCAGGTCAGAGAGGGACGGCTCCTCGGAGCGGAGTGGCAGAAGGAGTGAACCTGAGAGCCCCCGGCATCGGCCCAAAGGTGGGGACCCAGCAGAGCTCTTGTGTGACACCTAACAGGGAGGAGCTCAGAGGTTTTTATGCTTCCTGCTGGTTTTGCAGGACAGGGGTGGTAGAAAAGCTTGTACCTTTTAATGTTTGTGGTTAAGGCAAGCATTAAACTCCCAGTTGAGCTTGGGTCTGGGAGCAACATGCCAGCTGTGCGTGTTTGAAACTCTGCACGGAGGAGTCTCGGCGGGAGCGCGGTGATGCAAACATGGTTCTTTGCAAATTCATTGGAATCACTGGGTCAGCCCCTTCTCTTAGAGGGGCAGTGGGTGCCCTCTCTCCATGCTCCTTTCTTAGAAGATGTTGGGTGGCTCCAGGTGCCCAGGGCTGCAGTTTGAACAGCAGGTTCAACCCCCATCTCCTCTGCCAGATGCAGCCACACCATCTCGCTCCAGCTGGGAGGAAGATGATGGCGGCGGCAGCAGTGCCCATCGCTCGCAGTGGGAATCTCCGTCTCCCACGCCTTCCTTTCGAGACTCGGAGCGCAGCCATCGCCTGCCGTCGCTGCGGGACTCGGAGCGGCGGGAGCGGGACAGGTACCAGCCTGAGGCCGTGCCCGCAGCTGTGGAGCTGCGGGGGGGACTCCGTGTGTCTAGGGAGGGTGTGGCTGAGTGCCCCAGCTCCTCCCTCTGCTGTGTTTCCAGGTCTGTGAGGAGCCGGTACTCGGATAAGACGCCGCTGCCCACCCCATCGTACAAATACAACGAGTGGGCCGATGACCGCAGGCACCTGGGGGCCACGCCACGCCTGTCCCGAGGGAGAGGTGAGGGAGGAATCGGGGCTGGGCTGCCCGGGGTGGGCAGTGTGGAGTCGCCTTCCTGTGGCACCGAGTTGGGGTTTCCTCGGGAACATTCTGGACCCTCACCCCAGGGCGGCGCACTGAAGGGGAGGAGGGCATCGCCTTCGAGACGGAAGAGGAGCGGCAGCAGTGGGAGGATGACCAGCGGGTGAGAGTCTGCGACGGGCCAGGGCCTCGGGGCCACCAGGCTGTGCGAGATGAGCGGGACTCAGTGCTGCACCTCTCCCTTCCCAGCAAGCTGACCGGGACTGGTACATGATGGACGAGGGCTACGATGAGTTTCACAACCCTTTGGCTTACTCCTCTGAGGAGTACGTGAAGAAGCGTGAGCAGCACTTGCACAAGCAGAGGCAGAAGCGTATCTCGGCGCAGCGGCGGCAGATCAACGAGGTGAGGCCAGGATGCGGGACGGGCTGCTCTGAACACGTGGGGTTTCCTGTCTCTTGAAAGATCCACGTGTTGAGCCCTTGCTCTCAGGTGGAGAAGGACACTCTCGGGCCAGGCTGAAGGAGTGCTCACTGGTTGAGTTCCACTGGAAAATCCAGCCCTGCAAATTCTGCATGAGCAGAATTCCCAGCTGGAGTGGCTGGGGGATTATAGTGTCCAGGGCAGCAGGAGTGCAGAGGGCCATGCTCTTGCTGTTCTGAGTGCGAGGTACATTACTGGGGCTGTCCACTGCATTCTGGGGGCAGCTGCTCTCTTTACATGAGCAGGACTGTATCCACGCTTCCTGATGTATTCTGACTGCCTTGCAGGCAATGTCCTGCATTTTCTTGGAGACAGTACTGTCGACCATGTGCTTCACATGGGCGGTTTCTTGCACAGTACTGCTTCCAATTACTGTTGCTTCCCTTGTGCTTACTTTCAGGCTCACTAGGTTGGAACCATCCTGTTGCCAGTGCAGAGCTCAGGCCCTGGCTTGGTGTGCTGGTTGATCTCTGACTTTCTGTGCGGCTTCATCGTGTTTCTGATATGTTGTTCTGCAGGACAATGAGCGCTGGGAGACCAATCGCATGCTGACCAGTGGCGTGGTCCATCGGATTGAAGTGGACGAAGATTTTGAGGAGGATAACTCTGCTAAAGTGCATTTGTTGGTGCACAATTTAGTGCCTCCTTTCCTAGACGGAAGGATTGTCTTCACCAAGCAGGTAGAGACTGTGGCTGAAGGCACTGGTGGCAGGGAGCCCTGCACGTGTGAGGCCTTGTTAGTAAAGCAGTGCCTTCTCCGTGCAGCCGGAGCCAGTCATCCCTGTGAAGGATGCCACCTCGGATTTGGCCATCATAGCTCGGAAGGGCAGCCAGCTGGTGCGCAAGCACAGGGAGCAGAAGGAGCGCAAGAGGGTATGAAGCAGCTCTTTGGCTTACTGCCCACTGTACACGTTCTGTAATCCCCCACAACCTTGTTTGGACAAGGAGCAGCGTTCAGGCTTTGGCAGCAGTGTTGATAAGGAGTTTGTTTTTGTGAATTGGGACATCCTGGCAGCCCAGCTTGCTGCCTTACTGCCTTGCCTCATAGCAGCTTCTGTGGTGTGACTTTCTTGGGCACTGCCTCGGGACGTGAATCACTGTGCATTTGGACATTTCGATTATGGGAGGAGGAAGCAGGTGGAGGAATGCCACGTAGCTATGGGACTGTCAGTAGGCAGGATGGCAGCAGGATGTACCTTGTCATGTCTCAGTAGAGGAGTAGTGAGGAGAAGGAATATAGTGTAAGGTAGCAGATTAGTTTTTGGGGGTGTTTTCTTGGGACTTTCTCTAAAGCTCACGTAATAGTTATGGAGAAAGTACAGATGTGTTCCTTGTACATTGAAACTTTGCTGGATTTGACCTACTTATGAGTGGTGGTAGCTAAACTGGTAGCAGAGGTGGGAGGAAAGCCTGTGAGCACTTGGCAAGGGCAGGAAAATTATCTCTGGCTCACATCTGTGTGGGTTTAAGTCCAGATTTAATGGAAGGGTCAGCAGCTGGAACTATTTTCTTAGGAGGCAGTTGGTAATCCTTTGCCCAAAGTCTCTGTGTCCATCCCAGCGTCTTAAAACTCTACTTCAGTTCATGTGGAAGAGGGGAACTTGATGTAGGAGTGTAGTGTGCATTCTGCATTGGGAAACTCTGGTCCTAATATCCTTTTCCTAATCTTCGGAGTAGAATCGGGGAAGAATTTTGTCTGTGCTTGCTGCGGCAAAATGATGCTGTTCTCTGTTCTTCCAGGCTCAGCACAAGCACTGGGAGCTGGCAGGCACCAAACTGGGAGACATTATGGGGATCAAGAAAGAGGAGGAGAAGGATGAGATGGTGACAGAAGATGGCAAAGTAGATTACAAGTAGGGGCTTGCTCTGACTTACTCTGCTGAGCTGGTAACGGGGGCTAGGGACACAGCAAAGTGTGCAGAGAGGCACGGTCAGGACTCGTGGTGTTTCCTTAGAACAGAGCAGAAGTTTGCTGAACACATGAAGGAAAAAAGTGAAGCCAGCAGTGAGTTTGCCAAGAAGAAATCGATCCTGGAGCAGAGACAATACCTACCCATCTTTGCTGTACAGCAGGAACTGCTCTCCATCCTCAGGTACGGCTGCCAGGGCATCCCCAGAGCACCGAGCTCTGTTTGGGAGCTCAGCTGAGGAACTGTAGAATCATGACCATTGGGAAGCTGTACTCTTAGGAAACAAACCCACTGGTTTGTGTTTGCTCAGCTCTCCCACCTGAGTAGGACGATGCTTAGCTAGAGGTCACAAAAGCCTTTCTTTGAAGGTGTATGAAGAAATACCTTTTCCTTTTTCTTCAGAGACAACAGCATTGTGATCGTGGTGGGGGAGACGGGGAGCGGGAAGACAACTCAGCTGACACAGTATCTCCACGAGGATGGCTACACCGATTACGGCATGATCGGCTGCACGCAGCCCCGCAGAGTGGCTGCCATGTCGGTGGCCAAGCGCGTCAGTGAGGAGATGGGGGTGCGTCTGGGGGAGGAGGTGAGTCTGCTAGGCCGTGCAGGGGGCACCCAGTGGCACTGAGTGCAGGGCACTGTTGGAAGACTTCTGGTATCTTCGCCCTCCCAGGTTGGCTACGCCATCCGCTTCGAGGACTGCACGTCTGAGAGCACAGTGATCAAGTACATGACAGATGGGATCCTGCTCCGAGAGTCACTGCGGGAGGCGGACCTGGACAACTACAGCGCCATCATCATGGACGAGGCACACGAGCGCTCTCTCAACACTGATGTGCTCTTCGGGCTGCTTCGGGAGGTGTGTGGGATCCTGGGCTGGGACAGCGCCGCGGGGCACGGGGTCTGCGACAGCCCTTCTCTGCCAGCCCTGGCAGAAGGAAGCGGAGCTGCCACAGCTCTGTCTGCACTTGACTGCTCCAGCACCCTGGTCCCTGGTTCTGGGGGGTCAAGTCTCCTCTAATGCTACTGGAGTCTTGCTGGCTGAATGTTAGAACTGCCCGTACAGAAGTCTTTGCTGGAAGAAGGTTTCCTGGGCCGAGGTTGGCAGGTCGTTTTAATTGCACTGACCATAGAGCATCAGTGTTCCCTGGCGTGCACAGCCAGTGCCTCTGTACGACAGAGTACAACAGAAGCTCTGTCCTGTGCCCTTGTCTCAGTAAGAATGAAAACAGCCCACAGCCATGCATGAATGTGCTTTCCATATTGTTCCTTCCGTCTGCTTCCTAGGTGGTCGCCCGACGCTCGGATCTGAAGCTTGTTGTCACTTCGGCCACCATGGATGCAGAAAAGTTTGCCTCCTTCTTTGGGAACGTTCCCATTTTCCACATTCCTGGGCGCACTTTCCCTGTGGATATTCTTTTCAGCAAGGTATAGTTAAGCTTGTGGATGGAAGATCTGTTGGCAGGAGGGGGTTGTGGCCTAGGTGTGCTGTAGTCTGAGGAGGACACACAGGGCAGGGTAGGAGTGGCTGTGGTGTGCTCCGGTCTCGCACACAGGACAGGTAAGGATATTGGTCCAGATTAACCGGGGCTGTGCTGTTTAGACCCCGCAGGAGGATTATGTGGAGGCTGCAGTGAAACAAGCCTTGCAGGTCCACTTGTCTGGTGCTCCTGGAGACATCCTCGTTTTCATGCCTGGCCAGGAGGATATTGAGGTGAGTTGGAAGGACAGGCATTATCCTACCCCCTTGTTTCTGTCTGGTGTTTTTCACCCCTCTTTGTGTCTAGGTGACCTCAGAGCAAATTGTGGAGCACCTTGAGGAGCTGGAGAAGGCACCTGCTCTTGCTGTACTGCCAATCTACTCTCAGCTGCCCTCAGACTTACAGGCCAAGATCTTCCAGAAGGTGTGGATGTGTGCTTTGTGATTAGGGTGGGGACAGGGAAAACTGGAGCAGGAGACAGGAGTGAGAGGTGTAGATGCACCTCTGTATTGCATGTGCAGGGAGAGAGAAGGCATGAAGCCCACCCCAGTTGCCAAGAGTCGCCGCTGTTCCTGTGCTGCTCTGCGCTCCTCCTCGGCGGAGCAGAGCCGTGCCAGGGGTGTGACTGATGTGAGTGTGCTTGCAGGCTCCTGATGGGGTCAGGAAGTGCATCGTTGCCACTAACATTGCAGAGACCTCGCTGACAGTGGATGGTATCATGTTTGTGATTGACTCTGGCTACTGCAAACTGAAGGTGAGCCAGGGTTTTCTGTACTGTCTGTCGCTGGTTTCTGGGGTACGTTGAGGGAGTTCTGAGGCCACTATCCAGCCTTCCTCTTACTTCTCTCTGATCTTCTTGTGCCTTGAAGGTTTTCAACCCCCGCATAGGCATGGATGCGCTGCAGATCTACCCCATCAGTCAGGCCAATGCCAATCAGAGGGCTGGCCGAGCTGGCCGGACGGGCCCAGGCCACTGTTTCAGGTAGGCACGTCACTGGTGTTTCTGTTCCTGTTGTATCCCCAGCTTGGTGTCAGGTTATGTGTATTTTTTTTCTCACTGGAGCTTGAACTTCGGGGGGGGATGTGGATGGTAGGCAGGCCTGAAGGCCTTCTTGGGACCCAGTGCTTCTGCAGAGAAAAGGATGTGCTCTGCTTTCTTCCTGTGCCCATCTTCACTTGTGGCTGGTCTGTCCTGGATGCCATGAGGATTAGAGCCGAGCCAAAGGCCTTTCCCAGGCTGTGCTGTCAGCCCCGGGAAGGGCTGTCCTTGATCATGTGCTGTGCTGCAGCCCAAAGACCCCGGTGTGCTGGGGAGGCCACGCTTTGGCTGGACTGCACGTGCCTCCCCGGGGGTCCTGCTGCTCCGTGCCGTGCTGGGCCGGGCTGGGCAGAGGCTGGCAAGTCTGTAAGGAATGCAGTGGATAGAACAGGAGGAGCACGCTCTCGTCGTCTCTTCCCAGGCTCTACACCCAGAGTGCCTACAAGAATGAGCTCTTGACGACCACGGTGCCCGAGATCCAGCGCACCAACCTCGCCAATGTAGTGCTCTTGCTCAAGTCCCTGGGTGTGCAGGACCTGCTGCAGTTCCACTTCATGGATCCACCCCCTGAGGACAATATGCTGAATTCCATGTACCAGCTATGGATCCTGGGGGCCCTGGATAACACAGGTGGGGTGCCTGCTGGGGTAAGCTGCCAGGCTTTGGAACTGGGGCCTGCCCAGCTGCTGATCCGTGATCCCTGTTTTGTTCCTACAGGTGGTCTGACCTCTACAGGACGTCTCATGGTGGAGTTCCCACTGGACCCTGCACTCTCCAAAATGCTCATTGTCTCCTGTGACATGGGTTGCAGCTCTGAGATCTTGCTTGTTGTCTCCATGTTGTCTGTGCCTGCCATCTTCTACCGGCCTAAGGTACAAGATAGTGCTGCTCCAGCAGCTCAGGGCCCTCCCTTGCCCTTTGACTAACCCATGTGCTTTGCTTACTCTTCAGGGCCGAGAGGAGGAGAGTGACCAAGTGCGGGAGAAGTTTGCTGTTCCAGAGAGTGATCACTTGACTTACCTGAACGTTTACCTGCAGTGGAAAAACAACAGCTATTCTACCCTGTGGTGCAATCAGCACTTCATCCATGCCAAGGCCATGCGGAAGGTGAGGCTGTGGCCACAGGGCTAGGGGAGACAGCCTTATGCAGAAGAGGGATGTGACCAGCACACACCTTTGCAGGTGCGGGAGGTGCGTGCCCAGCTCAAGGACATTATGGTGCAGCAGCGAATGAGCCTGGCATCCTGTGGTACAGACTGGGATGTTGTCAGGAAGTGCATCTGTGCTGCATATTTCCATCAGGCTGCAAAGCTGAAGGTGAGAGGTGTTTGGGCTGCCTGGGGGCAGCAAGGCACTGCCTGAGAACAGGTGGAGTAAGCACACTTGTCTTTGCAGGGCATTGGGGAGTATGTGAACATCCGCACAGGCATGCCCTGCCACCTGCACCCCACGAGCTCTCTGTTTGGCATGGGCTACACGCCAGATTACATTGTGTACCATGAATTGGTTATGACTACCAAGGTGAGCTTCAGCTGAGGGCTGCCAGGAAGGGTGATGAGTGCTCCAAGGGAGATGGGAGGACTTTGCTGTGAGACTGAGATCCATCTGAGTGGCAGATATCAGCCTTTCCCATCTGTACCAACTAGGCATGTCTGTGTCATCTGTGTCCCTTCCCCCATTATTTTTCTTTGTCTTTTGTGTTTGATCCTCATTTGATCTCACCAAATCCAACCCGTAGCAGCTTGTGAGGCCAGGAGGAATTGTCTGGAAGGGGTGTGGTCCCAGTCTGAGAAGTGCTATCAGCAACTGGGAGAGGAAAGGAGCTGCTCCGGCTCTGGGAATGGTGCCCAGGCCCCAAGGATGCCATCCTGCTATCGTGGTCTTTCTGTCCCTGCAGGAGTACATGCAGTGTGTCACTGCTGTGGATGGAGAGTGGCTGGCAGAGCTGGGCCCCATGTTCTACAGTATCAAACACGCTGGCAAGTCACGCCAGGTAAGTATTCTGTCCTGGAGGCGCTGGCAAGCTGCAGGCCCTCTGCATTCTGCTGCTGTGTGTTTCGACATGAAGGGAGCAAGCATGTGGGCCTGCAGGGAATCTTCTGTCCCTGACCTGCTGCTGCCTTGCTCCAGGAGAACCGGCGCCGTGCCAAGGAGGAGGTGTCTGCTATGGAGGAGGAAATGGCTTTGGCAGAGGAGCAGCTGCGTGCCCGCCGGGAGGAGCAGGAGCGCCGAAACCCACTGGGCAGTGCAAGGTGGGTGACAGCCCGGCCTGCCTGTGGCTCACCTGTGTGGAGGATCCCAGCTTCCCTGTGGGAATTCTGGTGCAGGGAAAGGTCGCGTTTTCCATTAATTGCCCTTGTCCTCTTTGGTAGATCTACTAAAATCTACACGCCTGGGCGGAAGGAGCAGGGGGAGCCCCTGACGCCACGACGCACCCCAGCCCGCTTTGGTCTCTAAGAAGGCACGACCCTGATCAATGTATTCTGAGGTATCTACAGCTTGTGGCCTTGGAAGGCTTTGGTGCTTGGCACTAATTTTGCTACAGAACAGAAAGAATTTTATTTGTTTAAAGGTTGTCAGTCTAATCCTTGCTTTGTTTTGCACTGCTTCTTGTCCTGGAGGTGGGTGTTGGGTGGAGGTAGCTGCAGAATCAGGCAGGGCTAGTGCTGTCAGGTTGTTGCCCTACAGAACCTGGAACAGGGCACAAAATTAAAGTGACCTGGAGGACAAATACAGCCTGTCCCTGTTTCAAGCCTGGCCCATACTCCTGCAAAGGCAGTTCTTCAACAGCCCGTGCCCTGGACAGGCAGCTGGTGCCCAGCTGTCCCTGCACACCTGGGACATCGGCCCAACCCTGTTTCAGGCCAGGCTGTGCCAGAAATTCTGCTCACTTTTTCAGCTGCTCACACTTGTGGGGCTGCTCAGGTGTTCTAAACATTAGGTTTGTGTTCTCCTCCTGCATCCTTCCTGCTGTGTCTTGAATGCCTGTTTGTGTCCTGCACCTGTTCTGTCACCTTGCTGAGCTCTTTCTTAAGGAAAGCCAGCTCCACCTTGCAGACAACCAGCTCCTCTTCTCGCAGAGCCAGAGTTTGCTCGCTGTCCAGGTGTAGCCGTCGCCAGTGTTGGACTAGGCTGTTCAGCTCCTGCAGCCTCTCCTGGAGGGAGTAGGTCTGCCCATGGCACGGTGAGAGATACAGGCTGAGCACAGACTCCTGGTTTTTCACAGGAAGACTCGAGACATCCTTACCTCCTGTTTGCTCTGCTCCTTGAAGCTCTGCATCTTCCTCAGCTTCCGATGAAGCTGCTCTCTGTGTGTCTTGTAGGCTGCAATCTTTTCTGCCTGCTTGGTGCTCTCTTGCCGGGCTTTGGCCAGCTCTGCCTGGAGGTTCTCCATGTCCCACACCTGCCAGCAAAGCTGCAGGGCGGGGAGGGTGGTTGGCCATGGCCGAGCCTCTCCTGGAGGGCAGGAGAGGGGTCTGGGACTGAGGCTGTGTCCCTGTCCTGTCCTACCTTGCCCTCACCTGCTGCTTCAGCTCTGCCACTTTTTGGTGTAGGGCTTGGATGGTCTTTTTGTCTCTGCTCAGCTGCTGCAGACTCTGCAGCTCCTGGGCCTGGGTGGCTCCCAGCTGCTCGTGCAGCCGGGCTGGGCCATGTTGCTGACTCTGCTCCTGTGCCCCCGGCTGCAGAGAAGGCAGTGCGTTGGTGTGCTGCCCTTGTGCTGTGCCCTTCCCCGAGCACAGGCACAGCTGCCCTCTGTGTGCCGCAGGACGCTCGGGGCTAGCCCGTGCCTGGCTGTGTCAGGTGGTGGGGGCACGCTGGCATTGTTGGCCCCTGTCCCAGGGCTCCTCGGGGCAGGGGAGCAGGGGCCAGCCCTGCAGTGGGGTTGTCATGGCTCCTGTGTCTCCCTGGCTGCTTGCCCCTAGGCTTGGTGTAGTGGCTGGGGGGCTGCTGGCACTGACCTGCTTGAGCAGCTCTCTGCTCTCCTGTGGGATATTGTAGCTGGTATCAAAATCACTGTGGGCAGCCAAGTAGGAGATGATCTCTGTCTGCACTGCCCGGTCCGTCAGGTGGAGGGGTGAATCACAGACCTGTGGGTACCCAGCAGGGTGTGGGATCTCCCTGTGCCCCTGCTGTGTAGAGCTGAGGCTGCAGATGGAGCCATTTTGGGATAGCCCATGGACAATGGGCTTTTAGGCAGGGCCTGTGACCGAGGAATTTGGCCTGCACCAAGTAGGAGGCAGGAAGGCTGCTGGCTTCTGGCCTTCTCATTTTTGTGCAATCCCCACAGTGCCCTCCCTGTTGTGGCAGTGTCTCTGGGACACCTAGCAGCCCTGGAAAGCTATCCCTGTGGTCCCTAACAAGTGGCATGGCACAGGGAGAGGGGTGATCCCAGCTCATTGGCAAGGCTGTGGGCTCCAGCAGTGCCACCAGCCCTGGGACAGTGCCCAGGGTGTCAGTGGGGCTGTTAAGGTCTGCATTCTTCCAGCTCTGCTCAGCTGGGTGGACTGGGCTGTGCCAGCCAGGCTTGCCTTGTGCCTAGGCTGCTCTGTACAGGGGGTGCTAGAGCCACGTGTGGCTGGCAGGATGTTCTCTCCCCTGCCCTGGGGGGGTCTCCGGGTGTTTGCACAGGCTGTGGGACAGGCATGGTGCCTAGCCTGTGCTGGAGTGGCAGGGGGGGACACATGCAGCTTGGTCTGTGGCCACTGCGCCCAGACTGGTCTGGTACCTTGCCCATCAGTGCCTGGAACTGCTGCATCAGAACGACCAGGTCCTGGTGCTCCTGCTCCACTGCACACTGCTGCTCCTGCAGCTGGACCAGTTGTTTGTAGTTTGTGCCCCTGCAGAAGTCCAGGTCGAGCTGCAATGCCTGTATCGTGGCCACCACCTGAGCTGGGTCCAGATCTTCTTGCTGTGTGTCCTGGCATGCTCTGGGCTCTCTGCGCTGTGGCTCCAGCACCAGTGCTTGCCTGTGGTCCTAGGACATGGCATGAGCAGCGTGTCCATCTCGCAGCTCCTGTCTGGGCAGGCGCTGGGGCTGGACAGTGCTGGCAGTCCCAGTTCAGTGCAGAGCAGCAATGGACCGTGTGGCCGGGGGTGGGTGCAGCCCTTCCCCACCACGCAGCACTGCCCCATGTGTGTGCATGTTCTGACAGTTCCTTTGGGCTCATGAACAGCCAAGCCCTGACACCACTGGCCCTCCACACTGCAGTGAGCTGTGGCCACTGCAAAATGGTGGCGGTGGGACCAGTGGAGCCACAGCAGGACTGGATACCCCGAGCCCTTGTGCTCCCCCCAGTCCTGGGGAAGAGGTACCTGGTGGTACAGGCAAGGGCTGGCCAGGGCTCCCTGTGCCACCTGGCCACCAGTCTGTGGAATCAGTGCCTGGGTTGAGGATAAGGTTGGCACTACTCACCTTGGGCTGCCAGGTCCCTGTCTGCTGCTGAAGCTGCTGGATGGAGCTGGACACTTCTGGTGTTGTCTCCTTTGTTCCTCGCAGAGCTCTACAGCAGCCTTCAGGCTGATCCCGAGGTGCAGGAACCTCCCCGGATGTGCCAAATTTTGGCCACTCTCTCACTGTTGGAAGGAGGATAACCTTTCCCGTGGCCCCAGACAACCCTTAGTCCCACACATGTCACTCAGCCCTGCCTGGGGCAGCCCCACTATATCCCATGGTATTGGCACTGCCACTCCCTGTCTGAGGAGCACCTGGTGCCAGCAGGAGAGGCCTAGCCTGTGGCTCCTGGAAAAGCAGGGCAGGGCTGTGCGGGTGTGGCCCTCTCCTCAGCAGCACCTGCTCCTACTGCTGCCCACAGTCCTCACCGCAGCCTTCCCGTGCCATGTTCCTCACCATCTTGTGTCCCTGGCATGCTGTGTGACACTACTTCACGTGCCACTGTGAGGTCACCACATCTGTGAGGTCCTGGGCATCATCCTCAGAACATGGCAGCACCCCTGTGTCAGGGCAGGGCCTCGCCACCCTCATGCTGCCCCTGACTGTCCTCAGGACACGGTCCAGTGTCCACAGGTCCACCTCTGGCCGGTCCCAGAACACAGCACGGGGCTGTGGCCAGGGCCAGGTGACAGTGGGGATGGCAGCAGTGCTGTGCTCAGACTCTGCCCCTTGGTCTGCCACCCACAAGGGACAGGGCTGGGGGGACCCGTGCAGGGGCACATCCTGCTGGGGCCACAGGCCCCTGGGGAGGCTGAGTGTGGGCAGGGGAGGCTGAGTGCATGTGTGTCCCGTTGTCCTGCCCTGCCTGGGGCCACCCCCGCAATGCCCAGCAGCTTGGGTCAGAGGCGTGGGTCTCTGGGTGCCAGTGGTGCCCTGACTGCATGCACAGTGACGGTGTGAGCACAGACCTGCTGCTGGTGACATGGGACTCCCGGGGCTGCGCGTGAGCCTTGCCAGTGCTCAGTGCCGTTTCACAGGTAAGTGTTTTAACTGGAAATTTCCAAGGCTGAATTGGGCCCAGAAGATGAACGCAGATATAGCACAGCAGAAATCATCAGTTGCCATGATGACTGCTCCACTAGCAGGTCTCAGTCAGGTGATGGGAGCAGGCACAGCACCCACAGTCCCGTGAGCAGGACTGCTGAACCCCCTGCTTGCAGAACACAGCTGAATTGGGCCACAGTTTCTGCCACCGTGAGGAAATAAAATTTCCCTGCAGACTTCGGTCTTGTTCAGGCAGCGACAGCCAGGGCAGAGCACGCACAGGGCACAGAGCCTTTATGGGACAAAGCCTCACGCCGCGGGTGCTGTGCCTTGCCGTGTTGCATGGTGCCACAGGCAATGCTGCTCTGCACCACAGCTGCGTCGGTCCGTGCTGAGCTGCAGCCAGTGCCTGCCTTGAAGGGCTCAGCACTGCTCCAGCTCTTTGTGAGCATGTGGGGCAGCCCCACAGCTCTGACCCACAGCTGCCTGCCCCTACTCAGCTGGTGCTGGGAGGATGAGGAGGGGTGTCAAACTGGCCCTTCTGCTGTGTGAGCACAGTCCTGGGGGTGGGAGTTGTCTCAGTTTAATTACTGCCGTAATGTTACTCTTTTCAGTGCCACCTTAATTGAAATTAAACAGCTGCCGTGTTCAGGCTGGGACAAAAGTGAATCCTTTTCATTCCCTCCAGTTTAATGAAGACTGGCATGCTGCGAGACAACAAAGGCGATCCAGCTGCTGCTTCTTGCTGGCACATGCATCAGCAATTAGGGTGCCCCCGCAGCCGGCAGAGACACCCCAGAGCCCCCCGCAGCCGTGAGCCCCGGGCAGCCCAGTCCTGTGTCGTGGAGAGCTCCTGCCCGAAAGGTCCGGCTGGGGTGTGCAGGGACTGGGGTGCCCACAACATGGGGCATGCCCGCACGGGGCTCTCGGTGCCAGGCTCTGTGTCCAGGCTTTCATTCCATTTGTTAAGAAGTGTCTGGTCGCCAACCATGACCCAGCGTGGCCCCCAGCCCCCCATGCTGTCAGGGTCCCGCCGTCCCTGTGGGCTCAGCCAGCTTCAGCCTCACAGTGTTCACAGTCACAGCTCGCCCACACAGCCTCGAGCCAGGGCAGCAATGGCAGCCCGGGAGTCCTCGCCACCCTTCAGGTATTTCTTCTGTTTTAGGACCAGGAGTTTGCTTCATGCCATTCAGTACTTTAAAATATGCAAAATGAGGTGCTGCTACAAACCTCATTAACATCCGCCTCCAACATCATTAAGATGTTTCCAAGAAAATTAATTGAGAGACTCATTAAAAATAAATTAAGAAAAATGTGTTGCAGAGCGCCTGCTCCGAGCTCGTAAATCACGGCTCAGAGCTCCAGGCCGCTGCACAGGCAATTAACGCCAGCCAATTTGTTTTATCCTGGCTGCGAAAATTAGAAAGCAGACATGGAGATTAGATTAGGCATGTCTGTCAAGCGGAACTTGGAGTGAATATTTTAGGATACAAAATGGAAATCAGAAAAACAAAGCTGAGACTTCATTCAGGAGAGCTGGTGGGCAGAGGGAGAGGGGAGGAAGGAGGTTTGCATGTTCTCTGTGCCATGGCTGTGTGTCAGAACACTCATCTCGTGCTCCTGCCAGCACCAGCTCCGGCCTGCCCTGCATCTTGCCCATCCTTGGTGGCTGCAGAGACGCCAACCGCCCCTCTTGGGGAGCATGAGCTCACAGTGAGTGTCCTGAGCTGCTGGCTGTGACACAGCCCGAGCCGACATGTTGCCCGTGTGTGCTGATTACACACTTGGATTAGCAAACACAGTGCAGCTGGGTGCGACCGCTGCTTGGGCCTCCACCAGCTTGAGGCCACTGCTGCCCCTCTGTCCCTCTCCAGACCTTCCATCACAGAAGCTCAAACCACTTGGTATTCATGACCAAACTGCAGCAAAGAAAGCGCTGTGATCCCTGTTCCACACAGACGAGCTGAAGAAGAGATGACTTAAGGTCTTGCTTGTACTTAAATGCATGCACAAGCAGCTCCTGCAGCAGCTGCTGCACTGGCACGTCCCAGTAGTGTGTGGGACACACTGGTGGCTGCTCATGCAGCTACACGTCCAGCTGCAGCAGCGGCATGGCCTTTCGTGGCAGTGGGAACCTCTGTGCTGCCGGTGCTCATGGTGCGGGAGGACCGTGGAGCTCTGGGAAAGGCTCCGGAAGGAGCCATGGGCACTGCGTCACCTGCACAGCTCAAGCGGTGGGGGTGCAGAGCAAGGGGCAGTTTGGTCACACATCAGAATGCAAGAGGAAAGCGGAAACAGAGTAGAAGGAGGCTCTTGGATGAGCAGGCAGAAGTGCATCCCAGTCTGATGTCTGTGAGATGACACAAGCCAAACTGAAACTGGAGTTCAGCACACAGAGGAATGGTTACCTCTTGGCAGAGCAAGTTGAACACTGGACGGGCCATCCATAGCCACGTGGAACCAAGTCTGGGTGGATCATTTCCGCTCTGCCTATGAGTCTCTGATCCCAGAGCAGACACAGATGCTGATCCTGTGGCTGGGGACAATGAGGTCTCATTGTCCCGCTGGTGCCCTGAGCCAGGATTCCCCATCTGCTCATGTCGTTCCAGCCCCTGCCATGGGCAGGGATTCCTCCCACATTTCACGGTCCAAGCCCCGTCCAACCTGGCCTTGGACGCTCCCAGGTTAGTGGCAGTCACAGTGTCTCTGGGAACACTGTGGCAGCTGAGGTGACACAAGTGGGGCTCGAGGTGACGGGGGTGTCTGGGAGTATCCCGGGGTCAGGGTTCTGGGGGTACCAGAGGTGTCCCGGGGTACCGGGGGTACCGGGGCTGTCCCGGGGTCGGGGTACCGGGGATGTCCCAGGTGTCCCCGGGGTTGTCCCGGGGTTG
>VWZN01007050.1:160086-207955 GCA_013396955.1 Regulus satrapa | reverse complement strand
GTCCCGGGGTTGTCCCGGGGTTGTCCCGGGGTTGTCCCGGGGGTACCGGGGTGCGGGCGGATGGTTGGCGCATGCGCGCTGGCAGTCTCCGCTCCGCCTCGTTCCCGTCCGGCAGGGGTCGCTCTCGGCCCGCGCGGCGCTGCCCGTGAGGGCGGCTCCGCCCCGAGCACCGCCAGCACCCCCAGCACAGCCTTCGAGTGTCCCCNCCCCAAGCAACGCCCCGAGTACCCCCCGGGCACGCCCCAAGCACCCCCAGCGCCTTTGTTCTGCCGCGGTGCCGGTCGGGGCTGGGCGGGGGCCGGGGATGCCCGAACCGGCTTTGGCGATCCGGGGTTCCCAGAGCGGGGTTGCCCCGGGATGGGAGGGCTCCTGCGGGTGTGCCCGGTGCTCCCGCCGCGGCTCAGCCTCAGCCGGGGCAGGCGGGGGGCTGGCAGGTCTTGAACTGGGAATGGGATTCACGAACGGGAAAGCGCAATCAACGTCTCCATCGGTAGAATCTTAATAAGCCTTAAAGGCTATTTCTGAGCGATTCCAGTGACAATTCTCGGCTCTTTGTGTTGGCAGGGAGCCGTACCCCGGCCCGATCCCATCCGGGGCACGCTGCTGTGTTTGGGATGAGGAACAGCGACAGAAATACAGGCAGGGTGGGCACAGTCCGCCGGGAGCGACAACAATCGGGACTTGCAGGGCTTTGCATTCTGCGGTGCAAATGATCTCATTATCCTTGTGGGGGTCTCGGCCAGCTACTTGAAAAATACTTATTAAAAACCACAGCAGCTCTAGCGAGAGGGAAGGGAGAGAGAACAAACTGGACGGGTAAAAACAGAAGGGGGAAACAGCCGCAGTAGCAATAATGGGTCGGGACCTTCTCTGCCCTGCTGTCTTCGTAATGGAAGCTGAAAGGCCATGACACACCCCAGAGTGCACATCAGTGTTTTGCCTCCGCTGTATTTCTCTAGCTACCACATGTTCCCATGAAACCTCTTGGTGGAGAGTGTTGGTGCATGAGGAGGCCCACCCAGCTCAGTCACACAGGAGCCAACCTCTGACATTCCCACTGCTCAATCTCCAAGTCATCTGGCTCATCCCCTTGTCCTGTGCACAGCAGGCCACCCAGGGCTAGCCTGATTGGGTTTGAACGCCTCTGCCAAGGTCAGGGGAAGGTGCACATGGGCATGGGAATGACCTCACAGGTGTGCAGGGTCCCTGGCGCTGGCTCCAGCCCGCTGCTGGTGCTGCTGTGTATTCACACCATCCACTGCTGCTTCGGCCAACTGCATTTCAGTTTTTTTGAATCTGTGGGCTAAGGACATACACAAACTCTGTAGGATGTGTCATTTGTTCCTATAAGGAGCCAAGAGATGCAAATCAGCAGGAAGTAGAAATTCTGCTGGAAAATGGAAAGAATAGATGAAAGGAAAGCAATGCTGCTTGGATCTGGTTACAGGACATGAGGCATTGGTGGTTTTTGCAGTTACAGTCACTAAGTTGCTGGAAGAGATAGTGCCCCTGGACGGCCACATCAGCAGCTCTGGGGCCTCCTTCTGAGCCAGCAGTGATTGGCAGCACATGTGGGAGGTAAAGAAAAAGCAAGGCAGATGAGGAGAGACCAAAAAAACAAAGGGAGCTGGGTAAATGGAAAGGGACTCTAGTGGTGGGAGTGCAGGGAGAACCTGCAAAGGGCAGGAGGGCATGGAGATACAGATATGAAGCAGAAAGATANCTTCCCTTCCCTTCCCTTCCCTTACCTCTATGGTTAACCTTAAGTCTCTGGCCAAAAAGAAAGGAGTACTGTAAGACAAAGGATAAAACCCAAGGGAAACAAAGTTGAGACCATATTGCTGCTGCATAGAAAGCTTCATTAGCCCTGTTAACATAGCAGTCATGAGAGAAAAAAACCCCAAAGCAGTAGGAGTGATGTGAAGGGACTGACTGCTGGGGGAGGATATCATGCAGTTGCCATCTCTTGATGTCTTCAAGCCCAGCCAAATGCTTGTTTGAAGCAATCTTAGACAAGTTACTGATTTCAGAGTAACAGGGTGAAATTTTCATAACTGTAGGTACAGGAGGTCAGGCAGCTCAATCCCTTCCTGCTCACCCTGGGAATCTGCAGGAAGGAAATGCAAAGGAGGATCACGAGAACATGATGCTATTTGTGCTCTTGGGTAAGACTTCACACCAGCACTGATTGATCTGGCTACATCGGCATTCCAACAGCATTACTCAGCCCCTCAGGTGGGCAGACCCTGGAGGGTAGATCTGTCTGGAAGAGGCCGGGTCTGCTGACCTCACATAATTTTTTCTTCTTTTCAGATGTTTAGCAGCCGTCCCCAGGGTTCAAGGTATGGCACAACCATACAAGGTGTGGTCCTAACCTTACTGGAGGTCTGGGGCATTTGCACCATCTTTCTCACAAGATCGCACTGCAGTCTCAGCTGCTGTAGCTCTGTTCCTCCTCAGGAATTAGGGCTTGGAGCTGTACTAGAATAAAATCAGAAGAAGATGGAGAGATGGATCTGTGGAAACATTTGTTTAGTGCCCAGGAGCAGCCCAAAAGGAAAACTGGCTGTTCACAATTATCAGGAAAATAATGGGGAGCAGATCACAGTTCTGCCAATGAACAGATTCATAGTGAAAGCTGTACTGTGATTTCTATACTCAGCTCTGTCTGCCTCTCTCAAGAAAAGGATTTGGAAGTGTTTCAGAGAAGACCAACAAGGATGATCAAATACAAAGAGTATTTTCCATGTGAGGAAAAAGTGGATAGTCTCTTTAGGCTGGAAAATAATAGACTGAAGAGGATTATAGTATCAAGTTTAGCAAATAGAGGTTGCCTGCAGTATGATTTCTCGTCATCCCTTCAATATAAGAACTGGCAGCACCCCATAAATTAGCAAGTAATAACAAAAAACCAAAAAACAGATCCTTTTTTTGATGTCGTGCTGCGTCAGACTGCTTCACACAGGGTGTGGTGCACCCCCAAAGCTCATATGCATTCAAAAAGAAATCATGCATTTTAACAGGAGAAAAATATCCACTCACATTGATGGAATGCAAGAATGGTCTCTGCTTCTGGAGCATATGAGCTGCGGGTGGCTGGGGCTGGCAGAATGTTCTGGGAAGTACTGTGGGATCTGTGGCCTCTATACCCCAGCATGGATGCACCAGCCAGACTCCAGGAATCAGTCACCAAACCCCACTGTCTTCTCCTGGAACAAGCTACCAGTGAAGAAATAGAAAACAGGGTTTTTTCAGCTATACTGAAACTTCACAGTTCATTTTAAGCCTCTTAGACAGTATAATACTGACTGCAAGTTCCTGCTGAGGGCTATCGACTCCAGCCCGTGCCAAGCTGCAGGGAACACCCCATGCCATGCCTGCGTGTGATGGAGCGTGTCTCTGCACCGGCAGCGTGACTGACTCAGATCAGAAACCAGCTTCCTGGGATTTCCCACCAGCATCCTTTCAGACTGCCATCCAGCAGCAGAGATCTGCACATCCACCAGATGACAGGCACCAGAAGACAGCATCATCTTCAAACCACATGGAGGGATTAGTACAGGCTGGAAGCAGCCCCCTGCTGCTCTCTGTCCAGGGTGGGACACACTGCCTGGTGGGCTGGGAGGAAGGAGGGGGCTTGCACTTCAGAGGTCGCTTTCCTGGGTCGTGTGCTTGTAAGAAGACACTGTGGAAAACAAATTGCATGTTCTTGTAATGTAAATCCTAATCTGTTTCTTTTGAAGCACCTGCTGTTGTGCTGCTGTGGAGCTAAGGAATGTCTGCATGATGGAATGCAAGGCTATACTTCAAATTAATTGAGAGCAGTAGTGTTTTGTGCTGTGGGAGCACACCGAGGCCACTGACTATTTACAGTCTCGTAGGTTAGAGCTGCAGGCCGCATGGATTGTGTGGGCAGGTGGCCAGGACGGACAGGTTGGACAGTACAGGCCGTGCGGACTGGGCACCAGAGCAGCAGCTGACAAAGGGCAGCTGTGTGCTGATGTTCTGTTATACTTCAGGCAGTGTCTCTGCCTTGTCACACTCTTCCTATTATGTGACACACTGGTCTCAGCAGTGATCCAGCAGTCACAGATCCTCCATCTTTTTATTTGTGATAATTCTCTATCACCATTATTTTTGCATACCTTCTACTGCAAGAAAGAAAAGGCCAATACTGAGCTGCAGGGAATGCTCAGCCAGCATGGTAAACAGCCAAATTCCATATTAGCAGCATGGTTTAAATACCCAGCCTGCTTCTACATGGTGATCAAGAACACAGGGAGTGGAAGGGGCCCCTGCTTCAGTTTGGTAATGCTCCCCTGTTTCTGGAGTTTGTTAGCACAATATCAAAATTACAAACCACAACACTCTCCATTTCTTACTTTCATTTTGAATTAAAGACCTTCTATTGAAGACTCTCACTTCAAAAACCAGCCAGGCACTTTCTAATATCAAGCAAAATGCCTGAAGAATAAATTGCTCCTATCAGAAAGAAAGCATTTTAGTTCTGCCAGAAGCAGAGAGATCTGTGTTTGTAAGTCCCTCCAAAGGCAACTCCATCTTTCCTGTTTTCCTCTCATTTTCTTTTGATGCACGAAGCCTGCACATTGCAGTGCTGTGATTGGATTCAGCTTTGGAGCAGTGTAATTGTAAATATTCATTGGAATCCAAGCTAGTTTTCCCAAGTCTCTCTTAAAAGCTTTGCAGTTATACAAACAGCCATGGCTCTGCATTAGTCTCACAGCCTGGAGGCTGCTATTCCTCCCCAGCCCCAAAGTCTGCTCTCTCAGAGGCTGCATGGAGAGAAATCAGCCTGGCCAACCATTTTAATCAATGCTCTATTATTTTCTTTATTCCCTCTTTAATGACTGTGCTGTAGAACTGACTCTCAGATACAGGTACCCAGTGGGGCTCCTCACTGGTGTCTACACAAATAGCACGGCTCACCTTGGCTCCCGCTTCCCCTGGGTGTCCTGGCATGCGTTTCACTCTGCCGGTGCTGGCGGGGTGTCTGAACGGTGCTGGTGAGCGGTATGCAGTCCGTGGTACAGGGTGGAGGGGGCTACGCCTGTGACCATTCCTCCCTCCTCTGTCAGCGCTCCGTGGTGCTCTCGTACAGTGGGGCAAGGCAAAGGGCAGCAGACTCCTACAGCCCCGAGGAGCTGAGGCAAGCTCTGCCCGTCAGTCAGACCCTGCCCTTGCCTGTGCCAGCCCTGCACAGCCAAACTGCATGCCCCAAGCAGATCGTGCTCTCCAGGTGGTCTCTGACGGCAGCTGTGTCCTGCGCAACTCATTTGCAGAGCAGCACAAGTAACTACAAACAGCTATTCTGCTGAGAAGGGAAATGGTATCCAAAAGTTCTGATAGCATATCTACACTCCCATCTCTGCCTCATCATCCACTCATGTGCTTCCCGCCACAGGCGAGACTCTGGCCAAAGCCTGTGGCACAGCAGCACATGTCATGCAGATGGTGGTATTGGAGCCTTCATCACCCACTGACCTCCTCCAGGCTCTGCTTGCTCCGTTCAGCGTGTGTTAGAGCCTCCGGGGGAGCCTGGGACCAGGCGGGTTGGCAGTCAGAGGGGAAACACTGAAGGAGACTGCGGTGGGGCTCTGGGAAAGACAGAGCTGCATTACAAGGTAGGAGCAGGGATAGATTTAGGAAATGAGCAGTGCTGGTGTGGACATCACGAGGCTGATAGACTCCCAGTTCTGAGACGGGGAAGCTAGAATACCCTGCGTATTGTGTGTCTGTCCTTAAAGCTCTCCTGTGATGCAGGCTCCCCGGGCCCTGGCACTCTGCTCACCTGCTCTGTTCTCCTTCTCTTTAGGAAACTGTTCCTAACCCAAATCTTTCCTGATGGAGGCTCTGGCCAGTAGTTCTTGAGTGTTCCTTCATGGACACGGAGAACAGATGGCTTTGTTCCTCTTTCCAGGAGTTGCTTACATACAGCTGGTGTTGTGATCTCCCTCCATTATGCAGAAGTAAAAACCAAAAACCCAAATCCCAACAAAACAGCCAGATCATAAATCACAAAAGAAACCCTGTCACACAATAGAACCCTTTGCCACACAGAGCAGTAGCTGTGAGAGCAGATGTCTTGGGAAAGCAGATGAAGTAATGAGGCCTTTATAAAGGTAACAGGTCCCAGAGTCAAAACAGTTCATAGAGAGAAATTCCCTGCTCCTGTAGATCCATATCTCCTAGTGGTAGCCACCAAAGTGTCAATCTCTTTTCCCAGCTCAAGATCAGCTGCCTTCAGAATGTGGTGAAGGAGACATCCCTAGGGAAAGCCCAGCCCCCAGCTGAAGAGAAGGAACGTGGAAAACCACATGGTCACGAAGAAGGGTTGGACATTGAAACACGCCCGATGGCAGGAACAGAAGGAACCTGTCCCTGGGGTCCCAGGGGGAATCCATCCTCTCTTCTCCAGATACAACACGTCACCTTTTCCCACCTGTGGTGGGACACTGTGACCCCTCAGCAGCTGCCAGGAGTGGGAATGTACCAGTGGACACAGCCTGGAGCCCCGTCAGGGTCTCTGGTGTAAGAACACACTGGTCCTTTTGCTGCACAGCCCTGGTGCAGCTCATGGCATGAGCTGGAAGCACAGTCCTTCCCTTCCAACTCCATTTTGCAAAACAGCCAGAGCACAGTTCTTCAGTGCTCCTGCTTGGATGATTTATCCAGGTCACGGTGAGGACAACTGGCTTACTGAGGTTAACAGCTTTCTCGGTTTCATTTCAAAAAGACATTAGCATGGGGGCTGTATTAAAGGATGATATGCCAAATCCTAATTCATTCACTAGCAGAGCTCATGATCAGGTGGGGGACTAAGCTGACAAGCAGGGCTGTGCTGCCAGTCTGTCTCTAAAGGGCAGGACCATAACTGATGCTACCAGTGCTAAATTTCACCCGGCACTCCTTGCACAGGAATCCTGTGCAGGATCCCCTGCCTGCTGCAGGGAGCCAGCACCACCAGCCCAGGAGGCCCAGGGGTCCCCAACAGGAAATGCATCAGCAGCTGAGGCTGGCTTGGACAAATAGACTGCATCCTTCTATCTGGAAGAAGGATGTTGGGAAGAAAATATGACAAAGATCTACAAAATCAGAAGTGTCATAGGAAAGTGATTAAGGAGCGACTGTCGTGGCCTTTTCCAATAAAACAGTGGAATTTGTTAGGGGACAGGTTTAAAATGAATCAAAGGAGATGGCTTCTTATCCAAGCATGGTCAAGCAGGGGAACTCACTGCTACAGGACTTTGCAGAAGCTGGAAAAGAACTGAGTTACAAAATTAGTTTGACAAGTTATGGATGAAACTTCCTCAAGGATTGTTAAACACAAAGGCTCCCCCTTGGGCTCAGGAAGCCTCTTCACCACAGAAGGTGGGTGGGCATCTTGGTGAATTTCACAAGCTGCCCCTGTTCTTCTCAGGGGAAAAGAGCTCTTTCCTAAACAAGGCCATAAACTGCTGCTGGACACAGAGCCAGGTGTTCTGTTCTGCCACAGAATAGTGTTATATTTTTATATAACAAGGGTATATAAAAGACTTGATGCTCAGTACTCTAATTGGGAAGTTTGTAAAAGTTGAGAGCTAGGCTGTTCTATCTGCCACTTTCACACTGAAACCAACAGCAAGNAAGGGAAGGGAAGGGAAGGGAAGGGAGTAGGAAGAAGCAGAGTGTCATTCCCACCCTGCCATGCTGTCCTTGCACAAATCAACACACAGTCATCCATATGCATATGCAGAACAAAACAAAGGCACATGCTGACCCTCTCCCAACTTCATCCATCTGCCACCATCCACAAACACAAAGGCACACACATCCTGCTCCCACCTTCACTGTGGGCAGTTGGAATGCGGGCTTGCCACAAGCAGCTCAGCCCACATGCTGGGCTGGCTCCTCACACTCAGAACAATAGATGATGTGGGAGTACATAGAACAACATATTGTAACTTTCCTTCAAATGTAATAAATGTAATCAGTGCATTGTCTTCAGATATATTTCAATGTATGTATCATTAGCTATATGAACATATTAATAGGAATATATTTATCATTACCACATGAAATGAAACAAAATGCCTCCACTTTAACTAATAAGGGGGACACCCCCCCAACCCTATCTTAAATGCTGCTCTCTGAGCTGCTGCTTAGACAAGCCAGCAGTATTGAGCTCATCCTGTCATCCAATATGCTGGTGCTCCAATGTAAAAAGTATCTGGTTTATTCTACCCAAACACCAAGCATATTTCACTTGCAAGTTGTTACTATAGACACATTTTTTATGGCTTATGTGGTGCTGAAGGGGATGACAAGTGGATACCAGGTTAAGCAAGTGATGTTGCAGTGTCCAGCAGCAGTTCCCCAGGTTTCCAGGATCAGCTCCCCTCACCCCTGTTTGCCACGTGGATCCGAATGAGACCTTGTGGCTGGAGTCCACTGAGGAATGCTGGTGCCTGAGTAGACATCAGGCAGACAGCCTGATGGCCGCAGAGGTGGGAGCGATGTGCTTTCCCAAGCCAGGCTCACACCCAGGGGAACGCTCTGAGCAAAGACTCTGACTTTTGCAGCCTCTGAAGTACAGGGGTCGGTGGCAGGGCAGGGGCAAACAGACCCAGCACGGGGTAGACTGGCACAGGCTGCCCAGCAGGCCTCCAGCAGGCAACGAGGGTGCTCCCACCCTGATGTCCAGCAGCAAGCTGAGGGTTTCATCCACAGCAGCGTGGCTGGACAGGTTTGAGCAATCCTGATCTCCTGGCTCACAGCATGTAAATGTCACCACTAGCCAGGACAGCTCTGTCCTGAGGCACTGTCTTTGTGGCCATCCTCTTCTTGTCTCTCCAAGGACTGCAGCAGGAGTAACAGCCCCATCTGTGCAGGACAGCCATCACACCCCCACAGCAACTGCAATCCCACCACCCGTTTACAGCCAGCAGAGCTGTAGCCATCTCCCTGCTGCCTCCGACCTTCGCCTCCTCACTGGGGGGTGACAGACTCTACTCTCACATCTGCAGCCCTTCCTTACGCTGCCATGTAAACAAGAGCAGCAGATTATCATTATTGCCATGAATGCATCAAAAAGAGTTCCCTTCTCAGCCTGGGCTGCCGAGCTAGAGTGGACTGGTATCTTCTCCTACCTGCTCCAAGCTCCCTTCCGTAGCTGGTGGCTGGCCCCCAGGTCCTGGCTGAGCTGCTGCTCTAGCTGCATTTCTGCTCCAGGTCTGCCTGCCTCTCCCTCTGCTTGGTCTGCAGTTGATAGATCCTCTGCTCTTGAGCATCCAGCTATTGACCCGCCCAGGGAAAGAAAGAAAAAATGGAAAAAAAAAATCAATTAATACTAAACGGCTTAACAAAACCCCGAATAGCACAGACCCGATGCTGCTGGGGGTGGGGATTGGCAGGAGGAGACACCCCCCTCACATTTGCTGCAAAAATCTGATGTTCTGGGGACAGGAAGCCAATATGGTAGGTGTGATTTGACATGCTTGCCTGCAGCAGGCAGACATGTCCAGCTCGGGAAAGCAGAGGCTCTGCTGACTGGGGCACCTGCCTCTGCTCACAGACTCCCACAGTGAGGGAAGCAAAGAGCAGCTGAGCAAGACCGAAACTATTCTAACCAGTAACCAAAGCCCCAGCTCCTGTTGCAGCTGCGTGTTGAGCTCTTCAGGCATTTTCCCTGTGTCTGCTGCCCTCGGAGCAGAGCAGAAGGGGCTCAGGTACCCCTCAGCCTGTCCATCTCCCTCCCATTCTGCCTGAGCAGGAGCAGCTCTAAGGGTTCAGCTGCTCATCAGGACATTCACTTCGTGGCGTCCCAGCTCTAAGGTGTTTGCACAAGGTGGAAGCAGGAAAGAATCATAAATGTCAACCAAAGAGCATCAGCATGACAAGAGTCCAGTATCGACCCCAGCGTGGAGCCACTCTCCCCGCTGCCTTGGCCATTTACTCCTCGGGGATGCTGCTCATCTTCTTGTGATGGGCAAGAGGAGCCGCAGTCAGCAGGCACTGTGTGGCTCCTGGCCTGCTATGGATGGCGAGGCCAGAGAAAATGCTGGCCACACAGCTTAGGAGTTGGTCTGCTTCATGGTTTAAATTCAGCATCAGAACTCCTCTGCATTGCTGGCTGGGGGTCGTGCCATGCCCTGCCATAACCAAGGGTCCGGTGTGCAGGTGAGAACAGATCCTGTTCTGCTGCTCAGATATACCTGGAAGCAGCCCAGTGTCCTGCAGAAAGGGGTCTCCAGAGCTTCTTGCAAGCACAGCCTGGCCAGCACCACCTTGATGGAAGCTGGCAGCCCTCCTGCCCTCCTGCTGCCTAGGGGGCTCTTCCAAGAGCATGAATCCCAGAGGCTTCTCCGTCTGGGCACGTGTCCATCCGTCCTTCTGGCACTGCCACTGCCCTTGGACCCCCTGGGCCCAGTTGTGCTCCACACTGCTGCCTGGAACAGCTGAGTGCTGCCAGCAACACCACCAACATCCAACAACACTGGCAGCAACAGAGGGGCCTCATCAGCGTTCACTGGTTTGCTAAACCTAGAGAGGATTTCAATATTAATTAATGCTAACTGATTAGTAAAACATATTTATTGAAGACTGTCACCCAGCTATCAACATTCAATAAATATACTAACAATCAATTTGCACGTAATGAACACAAAATCATGTTAATGTCTACATTAAAGATGTATTTCAGCACACACAGGCGGTGCGCAGCCCGTGGTGCCAGGTCCTGGCTTCTGCTGATGGGGGCTGAGTGGTTTGCCAGCTCGCAGAGGGGGCACTGGGAGCTCCTTGGCAGGAGGGTGAGCATCGGAGAGCAGCGGCAGCAGCACTCTGGATACATTCCAAAACCATGGGCTCACAAAGCTTTGTCAACCGGGATCATGAGAGATACATTAGAGATGGAGAGGAGCTGATGCCGCCTCATCATCCCCCTCCCCCCAGCTGCCAGGCAGGTAAGTGGGTTTGGGAGGCAGAGAGGCTCTAGGATTTCCAGTGCGGTGAAGCTCCCTGCCAGGAGTGTCTGTGACAACAGGGCATGTCACATGGCTCCATGGAGCAGCAGCGCTCTGTGCCAGGTCACCAAGGGCTGCATCCTGCCCGAAGCAGCACTGCCTGCCCTCCTTCCCATGCCCTTCGGACAGGCCCACCTTCCTGTGTCCCAGCGCAGCCCCACGCAGCAACGTGCTCGCGGCAGGAAAGAAGGTGGCACGTTTAGGGTGAGCATCCCCCACCCCCACCCCTTCTCCTCTCATTTAAGTGGAATCAATTGTGCCATTTCTGCTTTGCTTTTCAAAAGCAATTACTTTCATGTCATTTTTACAGACGTGCACGGAGAGCGAGAGAGTGAGGGCTTGATTATGCCCCCTCCCATCCCCATCGTATGGCTTCCGCAGTGGTGGTGAAGTATTAAATTAAATGAGGTATCTATGGAGCGGCGATGGTTTCAGGTCAGAGGCGCTATGGAAAGCTGTATGCTGCGCTGCTCCTGTATATGTAAATGGATATATTAAAACCACTGATGTCAACTTGCAGCACTCATCTCTTCTGCTCTCGGGTGATCAAAGCTGATTGCAGAGGCAATTACTGCGAAGGAAAAGAAAATCACGGCCTCCTGCTCATCCCTGAGCTACTGGAGTTTAATTGCTTAGTGTAGCTGAAGCTGCCTCTCCATCTCCCTGGTATGCACACACACATGTGGGAGCACTCCACGCCTAGAGACAGACAGGAATGGGCATTTTGGGGATGGGTGGGGAGAAGCACCCGAAGCAGAGGAAGACCACAGCATGAAAAATAATGATGCTTAAAAATGAATTAGACCACTACAGCAGGCAGGGCTGTATCTTAGCAAGCTGTTGGATCGATAGCACAGGGAAACAGGGCAGCATAAATACATGCCTGTGAGACAGCCTCTCTTGTTCTGTGGTCTCTGGTCCAGGATTTACAGTAAGGCTGCTTCAGTTTCTTACAGGATGTGGCTAATCAGACTCCCCAATTCTGGTGACACAGGCAAGAATCATGACCCCTGTTTTACAGCTGAAATCACTTGAAGGGAAAGTGTCAGTGCTGTCCTGAGGAGTCCCAGCTCCTCACCCTGGTCTTACCTCTGTGTTTCACATAGGATTCCACAGGTGCACCATGAAGACAGAAACAATTTTAAGGCAGGGAACAAACACAACACTTGGCCGATTTGCATTCAGCCCTGTGCCACACACCTGCCCAGGCTGCCCAGCTGTACTACGGGGTCACCTCGGTGCTGGTCAGGCTCTGACCTGGCCTGAGCAGCGCTCTTTGTATGCACTCCTGTACCTGGCCTGAAGCAGGGCTGAGCAAAGTGGAAGGCGTTAGATCTGAGAGCAGAGGGGCAATAAAGAAGGTGGGGAAGGGGGCAAACAAAAGATCTGCCTTCTCACCTGAAGGAGGCCACGTCCACCCCTGTGGCACTGCAGAGGCATTGGCATCACGCTCACGCAAGGCAGGAGAGACTCCAGGGATGTACTGTCTGCTGTAACCCAGTTCTCTCTGATGGCCCTGGCCAGGATGAGCACTCCTCTGAAACTATCCTCACCTGACACCTGGGCAATACAACAGGTGCAGGGAAATGCAGGTGCTGCAGAGCAGCCACCAGCAGCGTTTCCCACAAAGGCAGAGGAGAAACAGTTCTACTATCCCACAGCTGCATTGGAATGATGAGTCTGGCCCCCAACAGAAAGTGTTTACAAAATTGTAAGTGCTAAGTTACTTGTTCTTCTGAATTTTTGACCCTTGAGGGTTTTGCTTTGTGCTTTTCTCCTGAAGCACTGGAAAGTGAAGGATAGAGGGTTTTAAAATTGCAACCAAAGCCTGGGACTCTGTTCTTCCTGCTTGATTTTACAACAGGAGCTTCAAAAATCAACAGAAAATCAGGAAACATAGAAATGAGCCTTGTGATCAGCTCTGGCTGCAGGAATGCCAGAAGCCCTCAGCAGTGCTGCCTGGCCCCTGCCCATGGGTGGGCTCTGCCATGCGGCCTCCTCCCTGCCCTGTGAATCCAGATTTTCAACTCAAGGATGCAATTCCTTTTTTATGAGCTGCCTGTCTCTTTTTGTTTAGCTGAGAGGGCTTGGATCCCTTCCCCCACCTCCTTTTCCACCGCTGCTCTGGTTTTATTCAATTCAACACTTGAGGGAACTGCAGATGAAATGTCTCTGAATCTAAATTGCCAGCGATAGATCTAACAGCCTTTCCCCTCTCCCCTCCCCGAGCCCCCTCAGACAGAAGCCCCAGCACATTGTCTGTGCCGGGCTGGGCTCCAGCTGCGATGGGAAGGCAGCAGGAGGGCAGGGGCTGCAGAGGGGCTGCAGAGGGGCTGCAGAGGGGCTGCAGGGGCTGCAGAGGGGCTGCAGAGGGGCTGCAGAGGGGCTGCAGGGGCTGCAGGGGGGCTGCAGAGGGGCTGCAGAGGCTGCAGGGGCTGCACAGGGGCTGCAGGGGCTGCAGAGCCCTCTGTCCCGTGCTGGCAGGGAGGAAGAGGAGGCTGGAGCCCTCGCTGCTGGTCCTGCCTTGTGCCCCAGCACTGCAAGGCTGGCTATGGGGCTTGTCATGCCAGGTGGGCAGATGGCACAGGAGAGGCTAGGAAAGGCTAAACTCTTTCCTTCCACAGGGAAAACCCTTGACCTCAGAGCATAGAAAAGTAGCCAAAAGAAAAAATAAGGCAAAGAGAAAGGAGGAGTCAAAGCTGGGAGACATAGGGGAATTGAGAGCCCGAAGGAGTCTGTCCATGGGGAAGAGGCTCTGGAGCAGCTCTCTCCACAGAACTGGGATTCATGGCATTATCTTCATGCTGGGGAAATGAAATTATTTTTTTCCTTTGTCTTCAGACAAAAATAATAAAATATTGTCAGAATATTGCTGAAACAATATTTTTTTTTCTGAGTGTAGAGACAGAAAGTGAAGCATTAAATGTAATGAGAAATTTAATACTTCACTGGACTCTAAAGCCTGGTAATACTGAAACATAAAGACAACTGCTTAAAAATATCAACTTTGCAACATCGATATTATTCAACGGAAAAGACCAGTTAGTGTATTAATCCACGAGTGCAAATGGTGCCCATTTCCACTCACAACTGACAACAACCCACAGCTGACCTCTGTCTTGCTCCCATAGTCCTTCAGTGCCATTCACTCCTCATACACAGATGGTATGGAAAATTCCCTCCCAATGAAAGGAGATGTTGAGAACAAAACAAATAAATGGAGTATAAAAATTACCAAGAGGCATCATGCTGACTGCATTATAGATCTCCATATTTAATTAAAAGAAAATCTGCCTTTGGGTATCTGTTAGGAGAACAGAATGCTGCTGTAGAATCTGTGGCCTGTCCACAGTCTGTAACAGGGCAGGGTCCCACGGAAATCTGGCTCATTATTTGCAGTGAGAGCTTCCTCATCACAAGAGGTTTTCTGCTGTGGATCCAGCATTTTTACACCTGTCATAAGGAATAATCAGACAGCATGGCTTGGTCTGAAGCACTGGAAAGGGGACTGCTGGGAAAATGTGTGTTTTCACACACTGTGTGTGTGAAAGGAGAGGAAAAGGGATCGTATGGCAACAACTGAACACCACCAAGGGACAGTCTCTCTGGAAGAGCTCTGGATTGCATCCGTGGAAAAGTGGGGTTTTCTGATGAAACAAGAAATCTGCAGCTAGGCAGCTCAGATATAACCCTTCCCTGCCTGATGGCTGTGTCCTGATTCGCTGGGTGAAGGGTGCAAACGTGTTCCTCCCACCACTCCTTTCCCCTCGCTGCAGCATCCCTCATCTCTGGCTGGAGAACCAGGTGGTGACACACGAAACATCAGGTACTGGACACACACTGAAGTGACGAGCACAGGGCCTGGTTCTCAGAAGCAATGGATCTGGGCAGCTCCTGTGAGCATCTCAGGGATGCTGGATGCTGAGGAAGGGGAAGCAGAAGCTGTCAAATAACTACACTCATCATTGACAGGCACATGCTCTCACAAGAGTGAGGGGAAACCCGGAAAAAAAAAAAAAAAAAGCAAAGGTGAATGCTGGACTGAATAGACAGAGGAGCACAGACAAACACAGGAGTAAGAAAAGACCTTGACAATTTAGTAGCTTATTCTGAGGTCCTGGTGGCTACAGTGATGTTACTGCCAAGCTGCAAACCAGAGCAGTTTCTGATGGAAGATCATGACACAGAAATCAACCCAGTTGCTCCGTGTCTGGGTGAAGAACAGCACCAAAAAGCCCCTCCACATACCAGAGAGGTTTTCACCTCTCCCTCTGCCATGAGACAGTCCTGATGCTCACAGCTGTGCCTCCACTGCTGCGGCTTTGAGCACCCACCTGCTTCCACTGACTGACCTTGGCTGCGGGCAAGTGTGGAAATACTGAATAACAACCAAGAACTTCACTGGAAAAGCCCTCAAGGAAATTACTGAGCTTTCCTGAAGACACAAATTCCCCAAGGAAACACCTGAGATGCAAATATGAGAACTTGATACACATGGCTGTATCACCCTGCTGTTCACTTTAAAGTCAGTCTATATATGTTCACTGGAGACAAAGGCCATGCAAGGAAAAAAAAAAAACCAACAAACCACCCCACAGTTGAAGACTGTAGCTTTTGAAGTTGCTGCCAATGATTCCATGGTTGCTTTAGGGACAGCTGAGGCACATCTGTCAATACTGAGTGCCCCATCACCTCTGGATAAAGAAATACTCAGTACTTACAAACGCTGTAAGAGAAATCTTTTCTGTGAACATGCTTCAGCCATGATGCAGAGCCCCACTTCACCCATTTTCATGGCTGAGGCTTTAGCAAAGAAGCAAACCTCAGGTCCAGTCTCCTTTCCAGGCTGTAGGAGCTGTCTACCCCAAACCACCCAGCACACCCCAGACACCCCTGATCCTGCAGCTCAGCATGAGCCCTCAGGAAAAGAGCCGTTCTGAGGGGACAGGGATTCCCAGCACATGCTGTCACTTGCTGAAGACCCCTCTGAATCCTGCACTTAAGGGAGGTCACTTGTCTGGAGCAAGGCCTGCAGATGAGAGAATGCAGCTTGAGCTAAAGGAAGCAGATGGGCCCTGTAAGCTGCAGGAGCAGGCAAAGGGCTCCAGGGCAGTGCAGTGCAGCAGAGAGCAGACACTGATCTCACCTGGGCTGAAAGGATGGGACCTGCATCCCAGCTCCCCTGCACTGCCAAGGAGAGGGAGCCAGCGGAGCTCTGGGAGGGCAGAGCAGCACGGTGCCCTCGCTGCCCCGGTCCGGGCAGGTCCAGGGCAGGAGCTGGCGCAGGCTCCCACTGGGGCCTGTCCCCTGGGCACACTGAGGGCTGGCAGTGGAGCCCCTCTCCCCCTGAAGAGCTCCCAGTGGCAGCGAGGTTCTCGCAGAACATCATCAGCTGACAGGTTTCAAGGTGAGATGGAAAAGTATCACACAGCTAAAAGGAAAAGATGGGAGGAAGACTTTTACCTCACTCTACAATCATACTAGCTTTGTCAGAATAAAAGTCAGAGTTAAATCCTGCTGCCTCACAACTCCCCACTCTGGAACGTGCTCAGGCACAGACATTTTCCATTGGCTGCCCATTGCAGGCACAAGGGAGAGACTCCAGCATCGTGTCAGCACAGCAGCAGCAGCAGCGAATCTGCAGCAGTCATGGAAGACTGTTGTGATGCAAGGGAACAAGGTTGCACGATATGTCCAAGAGCCCTTGGAAAGGCAAAGCCTCTCAAGATATTGCAGAAGGAAGCTCAGAATTGCTCTCAGTTCATTAGGCTTTGCCTGAGGGGTTTTCTTCCGATATTAACTACAAACAAGCTTAAGGTTTCGTGCATGCAATGCAGAAAGGTGAAGGGGAAGGTTTACCAAAAGCCATTTGTAAATATGCTAAGGCAACTCATATCTGTTTTTAAAACTCATCAAATACCGTGTGTACTAAGTCACCTTAAACAAGAACGTTGAAAAAGATGTGTCAATACAACAGCGTATTTTTCTGCATAGAAATTTTACATCAACGCTGGCAAAGAGTCTGTGCATAAATTACCCATCGCAGAACACGCGGTGCAATTTCCTTCCCTCCAGGCACCGACACTGTGTTCCCCTGCAGCCCGCCTGCTCCTCCGAGCTTTATGACCCCGGTGAGATGAGCTCTCGCTGTTTTTTTCCTTGTTACATTCTGATATTTCAAAGCATGGCCTGCTTCTCACTCCCATCTCCCTGCTTCACATTATTAATGAATTGGAAAGCAGACATCATTAGTTTTTGGAGACCATTTCTTTTAAAATTTACAGAACCCTTCATCTGAATCCCCAGAGCCGGGCTGCTGTTCTCATCTTGGAATCTTATTAGCATCATATCTCCTGGATCCTGCCATGCAAACTGCATTGCTATGCACTTTCCAGCACTTGACCCTTTTGCGGACGGAATTAATTTTCTCTTTGAAGCCGGAGCAGCATGCTGTTGTGCTTGTTAAAGGAATAAAACTCACGGTGGAAGAGAGGAAATAAGCAGAGGTTATTCTCAGTTAAATATAGGCCACAATGAGTTTCGTATAGGCAGGCTGAGAGAGGTTGGCCAAAAGAAATAATAGATTGATGACGCTTTATTACCAGAAGCATTTCCCAAAATAGCAGGCAAATAAACTGATGGATAATACTCACTGGGAATTTCTGCATTTATAGCTTTTCCGGTTCATCAGCATCACCTTTCTTTGCAACAACCTGAATCTGCCACCCGCTCCTGTTTCCAAAATACCCCAGACTTCTGGTGAATTAATGGTGACTTTTGGTGGAATTAATGTGAAAAATGCAAAGAACCAGGATTTGCTCCCTGCTCCGGGCAATGGAAAGGTGCCCAAGCTCCCTGTGAAGTGCCTAAATTAAAGCCCTGGTACAAAGAGGTCTTTCTCTAAAAGAATGTAATATCTAGCACCCCAAGAACATCTGTGCCAATGCTACTGTCCCCTTAAAAGGCACAATGTCCCTAACGCATGAAGTGAAGTAGTACTAGAAAATGTAAAGTGTTTGTTGCTCAGCTTGGGCTATTTCTTATTGCACAGGACTCCTGGAACTGGAAAATGTCCCTCCCTCATCTGTAGTGTTTTTACAATTTTGCTTCTGCTGTCTGGTTTTAGCAGCAGTCTTTACTCTGACTGCTGTAGATGAAATTCCTTAGATGAAGGCTTCATACTTTCCAAAAACTCATCAGGAATATGTTAATAAAAAGCGCTGAAGTTTATTTAAGTAACTTGTTGCAAAAAATATGAAGCCAAAGAGCCTAGAATAGCAGAACAAGGCTTACCCCTTCACTATCAGTAAAGCAACCGGGCTGGACGGAGGAACTGGGAGAGGCCTGGCACGGTTCACACAGCTGGCAGAGGGGTGGGTCACCAGCTGAAATCGGCAGCTGAGGAGACTGCTCTTTTCTCATGGCTGGCAGTGGTCCAAGTGAAAGGAGAGAGAGGAATCCAGCTCATCCCAATTACACAAGGGAGCCACAACCCTGGAGTCCCGTTCGTGTCACGGAGTCTAAAGAAAGAGTAAAAGCTCCTGAGCCAGGCAGGACTGGAAGCAATTCATTCCTCTCTGCACACTGTGCCTCCACTGCAGCAGCCTTGAGCACCCACCTGCTTCCACTGACTGACCTTGGCTGCGGGCAAGTGTGGAAATACTGAATAACAACCAAGAACTTCACTGGAAAAGCCCTCAAGGAAATCACTGAGGGTAATTGATGGCTCTGCCCTGTCCATCAGAGCCAGCCCAGAGGTCAGCCCTGGAGATGGTCTTTGCTGTGAAGGTTGGTTCCACCTCATTTAGCTCACAAACAACCAAATCTTGACAGCACCATCTAGGCACTTCTTCCAACACTCCAGAGGCCACGTCAGAAGCATACCCAGAACCCAGTCACCTCTCCCTCCCTTCCCATCTTGCCAGGACCCGTAATGTTGGCCTGCCTGGAAAAGGAAAGATCCCAGGCACAGATAGCTCTGGCAATGGCAGGACAGTGCCTCATGGTGTGCAGCAAGCCCAAATGTATTTTCCAGGCTACCATGCTAGTAACACTGGGTGAGTGAGTACCATGTCCACTACCTTATCCTTTAACCTGTTGTGCAAAGAGCAAGAGAGCTGGGGGACTGGTAGTCACTCTTTTTTCCTCGTTTACTCTTCTGCAAACATGGCAGTCGGTGCAGAATTTGTCAGGCAAAGGGCGTTACAGCGGCAGCACGAGTGCCAGAGACAGACTGGCAAGAGCTTATGAATAGCACAGTGGATGATCTATAGCCAAAGCCATGGGCAAGTGCTAGCCATTAGTCTGGGTGCTGGTAATGCACTCCCTGAGTCCATTACTCACCAATCCATCAGGCAGCCTGCTACAGACACAGAGATTCCAGCACTTCTAAATCTGTAAAGCGATGGCTGGCAGCCTGCACTACATGCCCTAGGTTACAAGGGCATGGAGGAAGACAATTCATTTTATGTCATAGCCAGTATTTCTTCTTCTCCTTTTCTGTGTGTACTTAAGAAATGGACCTTCTATTATCTGCAGATTGATAGCCAAGAGAATGCTCTGGTGTCTCTGATCACATTTACTACTGAGAAAGCTTTCAAAGGATGATGAACCTCGCAGTACTCATTAGGTGGACTAAGTATGGAAACACGTACAAGTGCAGATGGAATTTCTTAATTTATGAACAGTGCTTATAGTAGAACTATTTTAAAAAACACTACAATTACAAGACACTATTGGAGCACTGGATATGAAAGAATCAAGGTTGCCAGCATAATCTGAGATCTTCTGCATAAGCATTTGCTATAGGCTCTGATGCTCATCTCCCACTATCATGTACTTATTAATTCATACGTGCACAGAAAAGGCATCAGTCAGTGCTTCCTACCACAGCTCAGTGTGTGGCTCCAGTTCCAACCTGCATTAAATGCCCACTTTTCAAACCTCTCACAGAACTTTGCTATTAATTTGATTGTGGAATTTCTATGACATTCATCACTCTCAGTTCTCCAGGGGAAGTCCCTAATCTCAACAACCCTGTAAGAAAAGAGTTATATCATCCGCACTTTCCAAGTGCCAAACAGAGACAGAGAGAGATGCAAGCGCAAGACTTGTCCTCTAATTTTAGGTGCTGGGTTCAAGGTGTCTAGTTCTAATTTGTGAAGTACTTAACAGCTTTACAGCACTTCATATGTTTCAAATAAAATTACGAGTGCTCAGCAGTTCCACAAAGAAATACATTCCTGTTCCATCAGGGGAAGACGAGGAGTTATCTGCAAGGATCCTGGCTTGCCTGCTGCCTCCAGGAACACAACAGCCACAACAACCCTCTGGCTGTCTAAAGGCAGCTCCCCACCCAAGCCACTGCTTGCCATCCACCCACACTTACAGGTTCCACAGCAGCGGGGTGAGGAATCCCTCACATGACAACCACGTTTGCCATATGGAGATTTGTTTCCAGTGCAGGATCTGTGCCCACAGCAGGTCACCCAAAGTTAGTAGCTTGGGAATGTAGGTCAAGAAATGGCAAGCAACCAAAAGGAGAATCTTTCCGTAGAAAATGTCANTTTTTTTTTTTTGTGCAATATGAGTCAATATTTACCTGTAAATTAAACACAGGAACTTCACACATTACTATATAAATAGGAAATGAAATTTGAATACCTGGTTCAAGGCACATTTTAAACTTTCCCTTGCCACAGCCAAAGTCTGTAATGATGAACACACCAAACCCTCCCTCTTCTCCAACCTGACCCTGTCTTCCCCATTCACAGCTGCCTCGATGTCTGTTTTAACTTTGTATTCAGGAGTCTGAGCATAAATAGGAAATGCCACTCATGTCCAACACAGGTGGATTCATGTTCCAGTAAGCACCTGAAATTTCTCATTTCATGCATTTTGAACACCCAGATTTGTAATTCAAAACCACTGACATGTTTTGGTTTGTTTTCCTTTTTGGGAGTCGGTCTGGCCATAGAAGAAAACAGGCAGCCCGGAGCATGAGCTGTGGCCAACACAACCCACTGGAGCTCCCACTCCCTGCCCTGGCCAGAACGAGGACTGGGAAGCAGGGAAGTGGAAGAACAAATGACAAATGGAAAAACCATGCAAAGAAAAGCATATGAGCCTGGCAGAACGAAAATCAAAGCTTTGTCATCTCAAGGAATATCACCATCCCCAAGAAGGAGGAAGAGGCACACAGCCATGAAATAGGAGCAGTAGGAATTCATTTGCCTTGGAGGCATCCCTACACATGAACCACACAGGCACAGAGGAAACCTCACTCCGCTATTCCTGCAGGGAACCCTCACCCTCAGGCTAACCCTAAAGCAAGCATTAACCTACTTATTGTGCCCTGGGGCAGTTTGCAGGGTGAGGAAGCTGCCTGTTTGGGAGGAAGGGGAGCAGGTCTCATCTCAGTAAAATATCTGAGTACAATATCCTATGACCACCTGAAAGCAACAGCATGAACCTCTTGTCATTTTGGCAGAGCTGGGCTAAGGCAGGGCCCTCCTGTCCTTGTTTCAAGCCATCTCCTTCCATGAATAGACAAAATGTATCTTCATTAGAACAGAAGTGTCACAATTTTAGGAGCCCTTTTCTGGGGCACTTTTGGAACCTTCAGCTTCTTCTTTCTCTGCCATTAAAGCTCTGTGATTGAGCAGTGAGGGCCCAAGGCTGAGCCACCTGTGCCGGGTCTGTTCTGCTCGTCTCAGAGGATGAGAGAGGGACAACGAACGTGACCACCCACCCTGCTCACAAACCCCTTCCAAATGTCAGGTGCTCTCGAAGAGCCAAGCACCGCTTGCCAAAGTGGGGGAGTGCCAAGACCTCCCTTCTCTGGGCGTGTGCTCATGAAGTCTGAGCAGCCTTTGTCCCTCCAGAAGATTCATCCTGCATCAGCTGTTTCTCTGGCTCACCACCAAACCCACAGTGACAGTGCCCAAAACAAAAAGAATCACTGAGCTGGAAAAGTGAGTGGGCACCATTAGGTTGGGCAAGACATGAGAAAGGGTGACAGGGTCTGGGGGAGTAGGAGGCACAGGCACTGTGTGAGCAGGCAAACAGGAGAGGCACCAGCTGGCAGTGAACGCTGAGTGACTACGGGGATGATCTGCAGCAGTACTGGTGGCCTTTTCTGGAGGGCTGTCACCTCTGCTGTGACAGCTACAGCCAGAATGTTCCTCTGCCTTATACCTTGGAATACACACTTAAGAAAGGAACATACGGTTCTAAGGAAGAGAAACACCAGATCTCTCCAGCTAAGAGCCTAATCCCACAAAATCTGCTCCTTCAGTTACTGAAGAAAAGTCTAAGTGGCTGAATCCCACTGTGCCAAGATATTTAACCATATCATTTCCAATCAAAGCTGCCTTTACAAACACAGATCAGCTGCAGTGGCCCCTGTGCAGAGAGTACCAGAGCCACAAACAGGCCCGTCTGATGCTCGGGACCTTAACATCAGGCTGAATCCTAACAAGGATCCTGATTTCCACCTGGCAATTCAGCAGTCTGTCCTGTTTAGCTGAAGATGCTGTCCACACAGCACCACTTTATTCCCCAAGTCTGCAGTACCCTGACAAAATTCTCCTGTAGCATCTTCGATGCTTTTGAGTAATTCCTTCGAAACAGAATTGTGCTGTGTTGTCTCACCTCACTGAATCTTTGCCTCCATCGAACCCAGGACCAGTGGTCTGGCTGCCATCCTGCCACCCTAATTTTATCTACACCAGGAGCAAAGGAGCTGCATATTTACACTCTGATTGTTTTAATTTTATTTATTTTCTCTGTCCTGCAAGTGATCAGCTTGCTTCTTTTTAAAGCCTGCAGTCAGCTTTAATCTACTTAGCTGGGATTAATGGGAGATTTGTTAAAGATTTAAAGATTTTACACACTTTGCTTACAACTGTTTTTATCTATAAGCATCAGGCAAAAAGCCCCATGCAGGGCAAGCTGTTCCTAATGCTGGGCACATCCGTCAGGTGTGTCACGGCTGGTGATGTGACGTTCATGGCTGATGCTTTTTGCTGGCACACTGGTGCCCTCATGCACCTGCTCAGACAGTGCTTAGAGTCTGTCTGTACGTCACCCTTCTTCTGCAAGGCTGAGTAAGGGAGGGAAAAAGCTGCCAGCTCAGAATGTGGGTCATTGCACTGGCATCAGCAGCTGCCACTGCCCCAGTTTGGCATCAATAGGAGTGGAAAATCGGGATTGTGCATCCAGCCGAGGCTGGCACTGCCTGATGGTGCACGCCTTACCCAGGAGAAGTGGGAAGGAAACGGCAGTTCCTGGGGGTATCTGTAACTATATCTCAAAACATGTATCTCTAACTAGTGCTCAGAACAGCGCTGGCACTGGAAGAATAGAAGCGGGCAGTAGAGTGACTCCAAGTTGAATGGGAACCCTTGCTGGAAGTAACAGCAGGTGATGGCAGTAGGCACAAGGCTGGACTGTGGTCTGCTGGGGAGCCCCAGGCACAGAGAAGCCACAGATCACAAGGCCCTGTATCAGACAAATCATCTCATTGAGGGACAGAGAGCAAGTCCTGCAGGCAAAGGCCCCAGGAAGTCCCAAGGACGGAACTGCAAAGAATTCTTCCAATGCCACAGCAAAGAGAGCAACAGGAACCTGTCAGGTTTGGTCTGTTCAGCTGGCAAAAGCCACCACCTCAATAGAAACCAGGAATGAGCAGCAGTGTGAGACCGTGCACTATCCCTTGTTACTGACCTACAGAGACCAGACAGTCTTGTCTGGCAGGTACAGAGGTTTGGGTGCCTGTTTCCTTCTCCCACCCCAAAAAAGCTGTTTCATCCCCAAACATTTGCCAGCCCTTGGTGCGGCATCAAAACTACAACAGAACATTCATGTGTTTTGGGGGTTTGTGATATTAAAAATATCAGCAAGCAGCATAGAGTGTGAGTTGGGGGGACCAGAACCAGGATACTGAACAGCCCAGAGCAGGATGGGACTGGGACCAGCTCCCCATGCAGCCCTTGGCACAAGGAGTGGGACCAGGAGGGGGGCCAGCCCCCACGCAGCCCAGAACACAGTGGGGTGGCTGCAGACACAGCAGTGGGCTCTCCCCAAAGAGTGAGTACCCCGTGACAACCTGCAAATCTCCCCACAAGAAGAGCTCCTCCTCCCAGCCTTGGCCCTGCCTTGGTGCCCATCCCTGCTCCCCATCTGGAGAGCCACACCAAGTCCCAGTATCAGATCTGCCCCAGCAGGGAAGCAGACATCCTTCTCTCCTTTCCAGCCTGCAGGAGCCTTTGTGACAAGTGAAGCACAATGGTTTACCTTGAGGTTAAAAGGATCTCTGACTCCTGACATTGAAGGGCCACTGGATCACGGAGCTGTGGGGGATCCCCCAGGACCACCATCCCACTTCCTCCTGCTGCTTTCAGCCCTTTCTGCTCTCCACAAAGCCCTCTGCCTCCAGAAGGACACACCAGTTGCTCCCCAGTGGCTCCGGTTATTGCACCTTCTCCAGGTCAGACTCAGCTGCTTTTCTGTGCCAGCAAGGACCAGCATGAGGACACTCACCCCTGGGTGCTGGGGCAGGCACCAACCCTGAGCAGCAACAAGCATAAGATGCTTCAGAGTCTGGCTGTGCTGCTGCCTCTCACTGGCATGTCACACAGGCAGATCACTCGCCGGTTTGCCTCGTACCTGGGGTGGAGGGTGTCTTCCTACTCCCACACCAGAAATCTCCAGACGCAGGTAACAGCACAGCCTGTGAACTCACTGCTTTGCCCTGGGGATGCTCAGTGTGACTCTCAATGCCCCAGCCTGTACCTGCATCCACTGAACAAACCACACACACAGCTACATATTTTGAAACTGATGGAAAGTGTGAGATTCTTCACTTTGGAGGCATCTAATACCAAAAGCGATTCAGAACCAGGGAGGCAAATATTTAGGTTTTACAATTGAAACCGCAGACTCTCAAGAACAGCAAATCACACGTTCTTGCCCAAAAGCCCTTCTGGGGACTTCACAGAGCTGAGGAAGGCTGATGCTGAGCTGCTGTGACCCCTGGGCTCTCCCATCCCGCTGTTCCTCATCAGATGCTGCCCAGAGTGGCAGGCCGTGACCCATGCAGCTTTCCATGGGCCTGCACATTCTTATTTATCCTCTCCCTGTACAGACAGCTCGAAACGGTGGCTTGCCCAGGTGCAAGAGCCCAAATGCACTCTCTTGGTGCTCCCCAGATCACCAGACATGCAAAGAAGAGGGAGAAAAGAAAAGAAAATGTCTTAATACCTGTCCCGAATGTCCAGATATTCCAGAGATGTTTCCAGTGCTGACACTGAATGCTGCGGCGTTGGACAGGACACTCGGGTCCCTCCTGGCAATGCCAGCGCTGCGCTGAGCTCGCAGCTCTCCCCAAGGTCGCGGGGCTCGTATCCGAGCAGGGACTGCACCTGGCGCAGAGCAAACCAGCAGGAATCCCCCTGTGTGGGTCGTGAGAGGCTCGAAGCAGCTCCTCAACACACATGGTGCCTATGAGCTCACTTACCTGAAGAGTGCAGGGGCTCTGTGGCTGCTGAGAGCCCCGAGGGGCGCGAGCAAGCCCCAGCTGAGCCACCTGCGGGACTGCCTGGCCGTCCAGCCCGCTGCCCTGGCCCTGGCGCCTCTGAGAAGTTCGAGGGGAGCAGGTGGGTGCTTGGTAGAGGGAGAAATGGGAAATAAATAAAGCACGAGGTCAGGGTGGGAAGGGGGGCTCGGTTCTCGTTCCCAGGCACTCCAGGCTCGAGCAGACTTTGCACGGCGAGTGCGGACCCTCCTGGCAGGGCAGCCGGCAGCTGCCTCCCCAAGCTGCAGTTTTTATAAATTCTGGGAAACACTTTTAGACAGACACTGGCACTCATAAATTATACAACTCATTTGCATATTCCAGTCATGAGACATTATGCAAATGTGACCTGATTTGCATAATGGATTCCTCTTGTCGCTTCACTTGCTTCATGCTTTTAAAAAACAAAATGAAATAAAATGAAAGCACGGGAAGGTGAAAGCAGCAAGTTCCCAGCGCTGCTGCGCCTCCTCCTGCCACACTGTTACCCTCGCCAGCGGCGCGCCGGGGCAAGGCGGAGTGAAAAACCAAAGCCCTCGTGGGTTATTTCTCCGGTAATTACAACAAACTAACTTTCCCTTGGTTACGGTGCTTCGCCCCAAGCACCACATCGGAGCCGTGCGGGGGCTGAGCCGTGGCGGGCAGGGCAGCCCCGTGGCGGCCGGGGGCCCGCGGCGCTCGGGCTGCGAGCCGAGAGCCGTTCGGCGCTCCGGGGCACGGCTTCCCCGCTGAAACTTCGGCAGCGCTCGCCTCGAGAGGCAGGTGCATGGCAGAGCGAGGGGAGGGGTCGTGCCGGTTGTTTACAGCAGGACGCAGCCGTGGTGCGCTGGAAGGACGAGGCAGGAGTGCCCGGCGCTCTCCTGCAGCCCCTGGCAGGGGCCGGTGCGGCCGCGGGCGCTGCCGCTCCCCTGCACCGCGCCAGGCGCAGCCGTGCCAGGCGGCTGGACCCTGTGGGAAAACTTACCTGTAATTCTTCAGCTTTTAAAATCAATTAACCCGTGTGTTAATTAACATCAAGTCGACGGGAGGAGGAGGAGGAGGGGAGAGCGGGAGGGAGGAGGGAGGAAAAGAGCTGCAAGGGCGGATGGCAGCGGAGTTGGCACAGTGCCATCCATTCAGTGGCAACGCCACAGCTCCCTGCGATCGCGGCAGCGGGTATATGTTACGGGGGCCCTGAGCGCGGGCCAGACAGTGCCGTAGAGCCAAGGGAGATTATCCAGACCCCCAGGAGCAAACGCAGGCAGCGACCGGAGGCGCAAGTGCCAGGATTACAGACCAGGCTCCTCCGCCGCCAGCCCTTCCTCGGACACGCACCGTGGGGACGGGGCTCCCCCGCCAGCGCCGCACCACCCGGACTTCCAGCACTTTCCCCCCCTTTAGACATCATTCTGCCGCAGTGGAGCCAGCACAACGGATGCTTTCACACCCTGCGAGACAAAGGCCGTCGTCTCCGCCATGACACCGCTCCGTTCCAAGCCGAGGCCGGCATCTTGGAGTCTTTAAAAACAAATGGAAAAGGGAAACGCGAACAATAAACACAGCAATCGAAAAAACCTCATCAACAAACCCCTTGTGCCCACTCTCCATGCCAGGGGCAACATGGGCATCTGTCGCAGCAGAAGGCGTTTGTGTGGGGCTCGCTTTTTTTTCTTGGCTTTTTTTTTTTTTTTTTCCCCGCAAGCTGTTGGCGCGTTTTGCCATTCAGGTTCGTTTACAATTAATGCCAAAAAAACCCCAACCACACCCAGCCCAGTCAACAACAAACAAAAGGGAGTAGTCGACATGGAGGGAGAAATGCCAAAGAAGCTGCAAGAATGCGAGCTCCGGCCGATGCCATTTGCCATTTGGACAACCTCAGGGAAAGGTGCCAAATCTGCAGCTCGGGAGGGACCCCGAGGAGGGAGCGCGAAGGTCTCCGAAGAGCCGAGGGAAGGAAGGGAGGAAGGAATGCCGCTCTTACAGGGCAGGATCAGACTGCACACAGCCTCTGCTGGGAGGAGAGGGAATGTTTGACGGTGTAGCGAGGTGCCTGTGTATGCACACGCACACGGAGCAGTGCGTACAGACACACAGACACACGCACGCAGCGCCTGGTCGGTGCAGAGCAGCTGCGTGAGCGCGGTGAGGAGATGTGTGTGTGCTCTGTGCACACACGCGCGCGTCCGTGCGGGGGTATTTATTCGTGTGCACGCGTGTAACACACGCAGGGAGATGTGTGTTTGTGTGCCTCAGTGAGAGAGAGCGACAGGGAGTGAGGAAGAGACAGACACACACACACACACACTCAGCCACCGTCACTATACATCCCACTTTTTGACCTAGGTGTACACGGAAGACAAAATAAAAATCATACTGGAGCAGCAAGCAGGCAGCAGAGATTTATCTACATTCACTGCTATCACCAGGGAGATGAATGGGGCCGATCTGAAGCCCTTCACGAGATCCACTATGGGAGTGAAGGAGGAGGAGGGATGCCACACAGACATGCACAAACTTGAAGACAGAGAGATTTGGAAGGTGCTACTTGTGAAACCCAGGTGGCACTCGGAGGGCGAGCAAGGGAAGGAGCCGTGCGGGCGCTCCACGGGGTCCGGAGGGCTTCTGGACAAGGGCGTCAAGGGACAGCCGGCTACTTACGATGTCTGCGCTGCTGAGGATCCTGCAAGGTGTTCTGTTGGCACTGGGCGCTGAGCCAGGGAAGGGCACTGGAGACAAAAGGGAGAGACAAAAAATAAAGTCATACAACGGGAATATTAATTGCCTCTCTTGCGGATTTTACAAAACTCACAAAACGTTTTATTTTTGCCTGGTGTTTTTTTGGGGTTTTTTTGTTTGTTTGTTTGTTTGTTTGTTTTTGTGGATTGGTGCACTTCCCTTCTGCATGGAAAATACTGGCATGGGATCTACAGCCCAGCTACAGGGCTCAGGATTAACACTGCTGGCATCTTTTGGGCATATTTTTTCTTTTAATGAATAAGCTTTCGCTGTTAATGAGGAATAATCGTTTGGCTAATGAGCTTTGAAACATTAAGAGAAAAGAGGGTTTTTTTCCCGTTAATTGCCCTGGTGCGACCGCATGGATGGATTACAAAAGACAGCAGTAGGAACACAGTACAAAGAGGGGAAATGTCTCTTGGAGTGGGATAAATGCAGAGATGGGTGATACATCCCCGCACCTCTCTTTCCTTCGCTCTCTCTTGCTCCCTCTCTGCCAACTGCTATGGGTTTCCATAACTCCGCAATCAAAGTGGATGCTCGGGGAAGATTATTATAGTCAAACAGTGAAGCGTCGGCGGCTAATGTCTCCAGTGTTTAATCATCATACAGTAGAATGGTTTTATGCATATTGCATTTGCATATCATTAAACCACGCTAGCGCGGGACATTCAGAGCTGGAGAGGTACAAAGTTGGGGGGAGAGAGTGGGAGAGCAAGAATGAGACAGAGGGAGGAAGGTCCCTGTGATGCCTGTCTTCAAAAGCCAGGGACTTGTTCCATGATCTGTCTTCTACTTTTACTAAAATCATGATGACTTGGAAACCTTTGAAGTTGGATATAACCTTGGATTCTTCTAATTCCAGCAGAGTGATGTATTAGAAAGGGGGAAATGATGCTGCGCTAGACATTTAAAGGAATATAAGCTCCAGTGGAATGGAAATAGGAGCTCTTTGGGGAACAAACTAGCAGAGCCAGCCACAGCTTCAACATCACACTACTGTGCTCATACTGGTGAAGGATACCAAAGTAATACAAAAGAAATGAAGACAGCATATACATTAAGATGGGGATTATATTTACTCTTTCTCTTTTCTTTTCCTTTTTAAAGGCACAAAGAAGGATGGAACCAGCGGTAATTTACACGCTAATTAGCGAACTGTTGCCTCTTTTTGTGTTTGTTTTTCTTCTCTGTTTTGGAGAGCGGTGTTTTCACTGCTGAAGTGATTAATCAATTATTTGGTAGCACAGATCCTTCTCCACTGGCATTGATCAGGAAGAGAAGGTGGTGGCTGCGGGGGGAGGAACACAGTGGGCTCTTTGTAGATCTTATACATGCACAACATATTAATTGGGGTCTTTATAAAGCTCCCTCAATAGACTGTTTCTTTCCTGGAGACCAGCAGCTGGTTAGCCACCGTTGGCGACTCTTCAAACATGCCTTTGGCTGGGGGCAGTTCTGCCGCTGTTTGTTGCTGTGCTTTATTTTCTCTCTCCACAGCGGGGGCTGCGGGTGCGACGCTCCCTCTGCCCACGCTTCCGTACCGGAGATGGACACGCAGAATCAGGACCAAGACAATCTCTTGAGCTGGACGGGGAACTTTGCTTCCAAATGAAATGCTGTTTTATATTTAAATTACCTTCCTTTTCCTCCCCACTTCTCCTCCAAGTCTTTGTGTCGGTTATGAATATTCAGATGAGCCATGATGTGATTACACTGTACAATTACTTGTGTCTGTGATACAGGCAAAGGCACTGAGGAAAGACAGAGCCACAAGAGCTTGGAGCTCATTTGGGGTTTGTTTTCTGTATTTTCCCCCATCTCCGTGGCACTGCGGCACATGCAGATGTCGCTGTTGTTCTTCATAAGGCCCTAATGATATGCAAAAGCATAACGACCCCATTTGGGTTCAGAGCACCAACGAAATATTATTGGGAGGGGAATCCTAACTGAAGGAATGTCCACATAAATTATTTTCATTTAAATCAAGAGATGGCAGTGAGGCAGAGGAAGTCACATGAATACATGCATAATGTGAGCACACAGAAAGGTTATCGCCAAGGAGAAGAGGGTTTGCACTGCGCCGGGACAAACAGGCTCATTTGGGGAAATTGTTCAGCCCGCCATGTGATTTACTTATTTATCACCATTCGTCCCTCAGCCAGGGCACTGGGCGTGCTCGCTGCTGGAGACCTGGAGTGCTGGGAGCTGCCTGGATGATTCCTAGTTATCATTCAGAAATACCATGAAGTGTAAGGGGGACAGGAGAAAAGGAACTGGAGGGAGAATGTTTTAAGTGCCACAGCTCAGTGACAAAGGAGGGGCCTGATGACAGCTCAGCGACGGAGTGACAGCAGCTGTGCAGGCTGGCTGCTGGCAGGCTGGCATGCACGCTTCCCGGGGACAGAGTGGCTGCTGGGTCCCCTCCGCAGGTCAGTGGGACACGGGCTCTTGGGGCAGAGCAGCTCTGGCCACTGTGCCACTGGGAAGGCTGCTGGGGACAGGGAGTCCAGAGCTGGTCAGATCCAGCCTCACGCATTATCCTCAGAGTAGTGCATGGTACCTGGATATAATAAGTACAAAAACATGTGTGGGGAACAGGACCCCTCGGTTGCTCTGTCCGGTTGCTTTTCTGCGCTGGGGCCTGCACCCGTATCCATCAGCCAGGGGTGAACAAAGAGGCAGAGCGAGCCAGCAGTCAGCAGCATCGCTGTTGTGACATCAGCTGTGTGACATTGCCTCAGGGATCTGCGCCTCCTGTGTTTGCTCTGCACTGATCCTGGACAGCTCTACAGCCTCCTCACACCCTTGGTGGTGGGCAGGACTCGGGCTGCTGAAGGACACGGCCCCAGGGAGAGAGCACTGTTTCCACTCAAAAAGGGAGAGGCAGGCAGGTGGAGAGGAAGGTCAGTTGCAAATGGGACCCACTGTGAGAAAATCCTCCTCTGCACCCATGCTCCAGGCACGCACAGACTATACCTGTGGCTCCAGAAAGGCCCCTGAGCAGTGCCCTGGTGGGAGAGCAGGATGGCCCTACTGTCTCTGAGGGCTTGGCACAGGCACAGCAGCGGTGCAAGAGCCTGCCCAAAGGAGGCTGTGACCCCCAGGCACGCAGTAACCAGGGGGCCTTGGGCAGGCCAGCCTCAAAGGAACAGAGACCCAGACAGGAGAGTTACCCTCTAGTCTGTGTCTAAGGACCAGTGTGCAGAGGGTGCAGCTGCAGCCCCGTGCTGTTCAGACCCCTGACCACAGGTCAGGACCACCAGCAGTCACTTCCCTCCATTCCCTTCCCACATCTCAACAGATGCACCCCCTTTTCTGCACCCCCTCTTCTGCAAGGGCACCCAGGAGACTGAGAAAAGGCAAGAGGCTGCCAGGTCTGATCAAAGCCAGGACAGCCTCTGGGCAGCAATTCCAATCCTGGGCTTGCCACATCAAACTGCCTGCAAAAATTCTGCACATCGAGGATAACCCAACAGGCGACCTGGCCCAGCAGCTGTGTGTGGATGTCCTGCCCATGCCCATGCAGCCTCCCAGGGGCACGGCTGAGGCAGGTTGCCACTCTGGTGACAAGGAACCAGCCCAGACCCAAGTGAGCAGCCCAAAGCCGTCTGTGAGGAACAGAGCAGCCATGACTGGATGGAATGATCTGAGCAGATCACGGAACCATATCATGGGATGGTTTGGGTCGGAAGGTCCTTAATGAAAACCTAGTTCCACCCCATCAACTGCCCAGCCAGTGGCTTCCCGAGCCCAGCACTGTGACACTGCAGGTTTGGATGCTGCAGAATGCCAACCCCGATGGTGCCACCTGGCTCTGCCTCATTTTTCTGGTCTCCAGCCCCAAAGCAGCTCAGTACCATGGTGTCCAGACCAAACAGAGCCTGGGAATATGGAACAACTGAAACCAACAGAAAGCCACTGTACAGAAATGCCATGCCCCCACCATGCCCTTGTCATCATTCCAGGTGCTGAACCCTTTCCCCATGTGATTTGTACAGAGCAGAATGCCCAGTGCTGAATGGTGCCTTGACATGCCACGAGCCTTAGGGAAGGGACTAACAGGGCAAAGCCTGAGCAGAAACCTGCCCCGAGGTACAGGGTAGGACAAGGACTCACAGACAGGCAGGGAGGCACAAACACGGTGGTGCAGTGTCACCATCCCTTCCCGTGCCCGTGCTGATGGACGGCCCTCCCTGCCAGCCCCACAGGCCTGTCCACTCTGTCCATAGGTGCTAGGGTAGCCTGGGGCAGCCCGTCACCCGAACAGTGGCTGGCTGACAGCCTCAGAGGTTTTCTGGCCCAGACACGGAGCAGGCTGCAGAGCGGATCGATGGCTCTAGCCATGGCCTCACCTGGCTGACACTTTTCCTGCAGTCCTCAAGGCTCCTGCTCCCGCTGCATCAGACAGGATCTGGCACTCCAAGAGGAGCCCGAAGGCTGGGGACTGGAGAGAGGAGTCCAGCAGCCTGCTGCCTGCTCCTCAGGTAGATAAACCCCCAGGAAAGATGGAATGAAGCCTAGGACCAAACCCAGTCACTCTTTCCGCAAGAAAGAGGAGCAGGAAGGAGACTGTGCTCTGTGCTGGGAAAATGAGCATGGAGCAGGTAGGGGGTGAGGCAGAAGTGGGGGTGCAGCACACAGTGAGAGTCAGGATGCTAACCCACGACACCCCCACGCAGCACCCCGCTCTGCACAGTGCTCAAATGGTTCCTGCCACTTCCCAACATGCACAGGTGGGAAATATCACCAGCAATATCACCCCCGGCGTCCAGGACACTCTGATTGCAGCCATTTGGAATGGGCAATTGACCATTTGGAAGTCTCCCCGTGGAGATTTTAGGAAAGGGCAGCTGCCAGAGCACTGCAGGAGCCATTGTGTTGTTTGTCAATTCACCAAATACCCTGAAGAAATTGCTAGTTAGAAAAAGGAAATTCAAGCATTTATAGAATATATTGCTATTCAAAACACCAAAAGAATTGTTTTGCAAATAGTAGCACTGCTGAAGAGGAGAGAGAAGTACATCAGTCATTTGATATTACATATAAGCAGTTTATTAAAGAATTAAATATTTATAGACTATAAAGCAAGCAGGGCGATGAGTTGCAAACAGCTTGCTGAGAAGTATGTTATAAACATTGAGTCTGTCAGGGACTAATAAAGTATGGAGAACACAAATGTTTTATAAAATCACCAGGTCAGTGATGAATCTCCACAGCTGAGGTGCTACAGAACCCAGGAAGGCTCTTGCTGCAGCATGACCCCAGAGCCAGCACAGGAGGGATGGAGTCAGATGGGGCTGTGTGACTGCAGACACGCCAAGCACTAATGGGAATTCAGGGCTTGGAGAAATTCGATTTTTCATGTTATGCTAAACACAGACCTATTAATAGGGAGTTCAGGATTTTCAGAGAGTTCAAGGCACTTCCCTCTTTAGCTTTTTATTGCAGCTAATCTTCCATTTCCAACAAAATTAAAGTTTGTGATTCAGATTAAGGTTCCCTCCCTGCAAAGTCCTGGTCTCCCCTCCCCTTCCCGAGAGACAGCCCCAGGCAGCAGCTTGCCTGTCCCCAGCAGTCCTCTGCAGCATCCCGAGTCACGTTTGGAGAGCAGCAGCTCTCTCCATCTCAGACACAGCACATTTGCAAGGAACAGCTAAGATTTTCAGAGACTGTACAAGAGGAACAAATAGGTGGTGGCAGACCCCAAGCACAGGAATGAATACCTTTTTGTTGGCAATACTGGGGGAAATGGGAGCAATGGGGATTTTTTCCTGCATGAAACAGACAGGTTTTATTTTCCAACAGACATCTGTCCCAGCGATCGTGAGGAGATTGCTGTTCTGTTACCACTGGAGATGAAAGACTCTCCAGACTACTTTATATTTTCGTGCAGTCAAGCCCAGGCCAAGAAGTGATTTTTAATATAGAATGAACTAACGCCTTTGGTCACATCCAGGCAGATTTCTAATAGTTGTCCCCACGGTTTCAAGCCTGGTGGGGTTGATGGAACTCCAAGGGGTCCAGACCTTTGGAATTCACTCTTTTTGCAAGCCATCAGGACTCAGACCCACCTGAACCCCCCAGTCCCTGCTGGTGCTGTTCCCAGGCCAGCCCTGCAGCCATCACCCCTGTCCAAGGCAGCAGCCAGGGCTCTGACAGAGGCAGGGTCTGCCCCATCTGAGGTGGGCGAGGAGCGTGGCTGGGTCCTCCTTCAGCCCACCTGACTCAGGTGAGTCCTTATGAGGTGCCAGTGTTAATTGCCCAAGAATAAGCAGGCTAAGAACTGCCTGGGGTTGGTGAAGACAGATTCCATTTAGCAGACAGAGAGAAACCTCCATTTGCCAGCTGCTCTTTCTGCACTCAGACAAGGTGGGAGATTTTCATCCTCTGAGATGCAATTAAAACAGATTTTTTTTTCCCAATAATTTGCAGTAATTATTCAAGCTTATTTGCCAGAGAGGGTATATCAGACTAAATTTTGGGTTAAATAGCAACCTTTGTTGTCCTGTGTGGAAATGATTATAGCAAGGTTCAGGCCTCACCAGACTCAAAGGCTGCAGAAGGTGTATTGAAAACCACAGCCCTATCAAAGGCACAAACCCCATTAGTTCCAGATGGATTGCTTGAGTGGTTTCTCCCTCTCAAGCCCAGAGCCTGTTAGCTTCAGGGGTTTCTGCAGGAAAGTGTGGTACCTCCCAGAGAGCTTCATAACCAAGTTCTGCTGTTTCTGTGCAGCACAAGCTCCAGCACTAAGCCCTGCAACGATCCCAAACCAGGACAGTATCTGCTGAGCTTCACTGGTCCTTTCTCCCTGTTCTCCCTTCCTCCAGCCCAACTTTCACCTCTCCCCATATCAGCACACCACGACACCACGTTTTGCACCCTCAAATAGGTTTCTGTACCCTAGTGATTTTGCCCAATATTATTCTGTCCCTCTCCTTGCCTACGATCCTAAAACCATGGAGCACAGTGCCCTGTACTGGGGCTGACTGGTGGCCAGGCCATGCCACTGTTGCATTGACGAGCTCTCTGCAGGACACACAGCCCAGCTCCTGGCCTGCCCCCGTCACTGCTGTTGCACATTTTGGTGCTGTGCTCATCTCCTTTCAGCTCAACCCCTCAGGGCCATCAGGACACGTCCGTTCATGGCACAACTCGCTGACCCCGCATTTTACACATTTCAAGTTACTATTTACCCTATGGTCTTTTGCTCCTTCAGTGTTCTCCCTCATCTCCAGGCACCCTCCAGCACTCACCCCTCCTTATATCCCTCTGCATGACAACTCCCTTCCTTCCACCTAGGTGTTCCAGTGGGTTTTCATGTTGCTGGGACCTGAAGTTCCTTCTCCCTTTTTTCTCCCAAGGTCGGTTCAACACTGCCGTCCATTTCTGGTGTTACACCTTAGCCAACCTCATTCCTACAGCCACTTTGGACACAGCTGTGGCTCTCCCTGCTCCCCAGGTGAATGCAGGAACCCCACCCTACCTTCAGACCAGGATGGACATGTCACTAACACATTGTTTGGACTCTCCTCCCCATCCCATCCCCCTCGAGGCCTTGCTGGCACCTGCTCGAACTGCTGTAAAGTCAGCAGGTCCCCAGGCCCTTAGCTCTCACCTCACCTTCTTTGTGAGGACATGGAGAACAAGGAGAGACAGACTGCTCTGAGAGAATGCTGCAGGATGAGAATTATCAACACATTTTACTGGCATATTCCTACCTATAGCATTATGACCTGCAGGATGGAGTAAGGAGTTCCAGCTGAGTATGGATTAAATACCTGTGTGCCAAGCAAGCATCAGACTCACAGGGCGACTCCTAAAGAGGAGATATTTAAAGGTGTGCTTGCTGTTGCTCTCTAAGTATTTGGCAGATCTCTGTATGGTGCCAAGCATTAGTCAGGCAGTGAACGTGCACCACTCAGGCCAGGAAACCCCAGGAGAAAGGGAGTGACAAACACTGACACACAGCTCTGTGCGAGCCCCGGGATTTCAGTCAGCACCAAGGGAACTGCCTGTCCTCTCAGGCATTCAGGGAGCACATCTGAGCCATTGCAAACTTCCCAAGCACATCTCCCCTACCCACACACATGTGCACAGCCTGTTTGTTGTCCGTGGCTGGAGCCAGAACGTTGTGAATGGAGAATGAACTGTTCAGGCTTAGAGCAGCTGCTCCAGGGTTGTAGTGATGCAGGGCAGAGCTGCCCCAGGGCTGTGGGGGAACAGTGTGCCTCTGAAAGCTAAAACTCTTTCATATGCTGCCATGACAGACTCATCTCCAGCAGCACGAAGTGCACATTTCAAAGGCCACAGAGACCAGCCGGATCACATTCCCAGGAGAACTGGTGTTTTGTGTTCTGTATCTTGCACACCTATCTCAGAGCAGGAACATATTTCAGCAGGCAACAGATTATCCCAAGCACATTGTCCCCACTGAGCACTTCTGAGCATACCTCAGATAAAGGCAATGCTGTGTCCCTCTCACAAATTCAGGTTTTTAATACAGCAAATATACACACGTGCATCGTATATTTTGTTATAGGTGTTCCCTATGTATATTACGATGGGTTTATTTTACTTAATGGTCTCCTTTAAGGAATATTTGTCATCTGGGCAGCCTGTGAGTAAGGCTACTGCTGAACACACTCCTCCTACCTGCCCAGCCAGATCTACAGCCTTGGGGTGCTGGTTCAGGGCCTGGCATGTGTCCCACAGAGCTGTGTTGGCTAACAGGATGTGTGGTTGTCACACGGCCTGGCAGCTGCAACACCAGGAGAATTGAGCACCAAAAAGAGCTTGGAACCCACCCTGCAGCCCTCCACCCCAGAGCAGTGGGAGCTGAGCACCCTGCAAAATTGTCATGTCGTGATTTACTGTGTGTTCCTAATATGCTGGAAAACTTCCAAGGAGGAGGAGGAGGATGATGTCCTCACCTCCCATGGGATGTTACCCCACATCAACACTCACCAGACTGCCTCTGCTTTGGCTCCAATGCCAGCACAAGGGAGGTTCAGCAACAAATTTCAAAGCTGAGAAGGGAGGAACACTGGAACACTCCCTTTTAGCACTGTCAGTTATTTAGGTTTAAACAGCTCCAGAAAGACCACCCCTGATTTCTAAGGAGGGGGCCTGGAGAAAAGACAGCATTATTTGAACATCTGCACTGTGAGGACAGAAATTAGATAACCTGAAAAACCCTCAGCTACTTCCCACAGCACCTGGCCTGTCCTTGGACAGCATCACTGTGCAGGCACTTGTGCTACAGGATGTCAGATAGTCCTGTTTATTTTAATGACAGAATTAGAAGGGACATTTGGACCTACTGCCTCATGACTGCCCACAGAGGAGTATTCCTGCATTTTGTCAAAAAGATCACGATAAGTAAACACCTGATTTATCCCAATCTCTTTCTTCCCATATTCCTATTCTCTCAGAGCACTCGTATCTGCTGAGCCTCTGAACGCTCTGGGCAGGGGCTCAGACAGCCTGGAGCCAGAACCCCAGCAGTGCTGGGCAGGGGAAGGGAGCCTGGGACCCTCAGCATCACAGAAGAGGGTTTTGCAGGTCTTCCAACAGACAGTAACACGATAAACACCCCCAAACTTGTCTGCTGTAACAAAACAGTTTTATTGCAGAAAAGCTTCCAAATTGAAAATGATCAATGTGCTTTTAGGAGCCTGTGGAGATAGATCACCTGTACTCACAGGAAGAAGAGGTGATTTTAGAAGCTACTGTTAGAATCCTCTCTCCTCCTCCCTTTTCAGCCAAGGAAAAAACATAAGAAAGAGGAGCAGAAGGAAAACAATAGCTCAGGAATTCCACAGCTTTGCTCTCCTGACAGCATCTTACCAAAATTATGTTACTGTTTGCATTCCATTGTTTATCCTTGTCACTGTGGGTTTAGGGTTTTCTATGTCCAGGTTTATTCCTTAAAGACTAAGCAAAAGAACATGACTGTTCGTGTCTCACCATGCAGGGATCTAAATAGTGATCAGACATTGACAGAATTTGCATCCAGTGCCACGGGCCACACAACCCCCATGCACTGGGGGTAAAACACACAGATCACAGACTCGCAGCACTGGCTGGGCTGGAGGGAACCTTCAGAGGTCCCCCCTGACATGAGCAGGAGCAAGGAGGGACCAAAGTTGATCTTTTTCTGTCATTTTGCAAAAAGGTGTCTCTGAGATCCCAGAAAACAGGTAATACAACACGAACAGCTACACTGAACACTTACAGACAGATTGACGGAGGGCTTTCAAAAGAACCCAGGCAGCCCACAGACTTCAGGTTCCAGGCTGCTGAAAACCTACTGGCTATTTAAGCCATTAAGTCTTAAACACAGGAAACAAACTATTCCTTTTCCCTTGGCAGCAGCATCTTCAGGTTTGAAAGCTGTTGTCATATCAGCCTCCTCTGCTCTATCATACAATTTGTACATAGGAGCCAAAAGACAGGACAGACCTGAGTTGCTTCTGTGATTTTGCTGACTCCTCTGTTCAGAAGTACGAGCAACCATTCTATGGAAGCAATATCACATTAGCACCAAAAGCTTCCCAAAGTTGATTCCCAGTCTACATTTACCTTCATAAATAAATGTAGAGAATCAAGTTGTTATTTTCATATCAAACACCACAGAAGCACTTTCCCCTAGCAAAGGGTCCTACTGGTTCATTGTTCATTCATTCCTGTAGGAATCCTAAATTGTCCAGCCCTCTGTGATTCATAGTCAGTGCTCTTGAGCAGGAACAGGTCAGGTGCTAACCCTCTCTGTTTTGTCTGCCACAAAAAGCAGCATTTGACACTTCAAGGGAATTTCTGTGGCAGCTCGGCCACCTCCAGCAGGACATGAGCTGCACACACCTGGAGAGCCCAGTCAGACAGGTGGGTGGCGAGGTGAACACCCCTCAGACATGCCATCAGCCTGCCTGCTCTGACAGGAAATCTGCCCATCTCCACTGATCACTGCTTCATTCAAAGGGTGTTTTAAAGGATCTGATTTTAATAAGCACATAGCTCAGACCAGGAATACTGTATTTCTTCCTCCTGAGTGATGAAGTGGGCACTTGGACTCTTTGCATTGATTTTTAATCTGCTATTTCATACTCCTAGAGTGAGCCCTAGAAACCACATTCTCTCAGCTGCTCTTTGAGGGTTTCTGTAAAGTAAGAGCAGCTGAGGATTGTCAGGCCAAAAGGGACGACCCAAATATCAGCGTTCCAAACTTCACTCAGCCCACAGCTCTTCAGCCTGGCCAATCAGAGTAATAATGATAATAACAACAAGAGCAATGATAATCACTGCAAACTTACATGCAAAGGAGCTCAAAGTGTAACTCTGCTCCTTGGGGTGTAGTTCCAAGTTCCACCTTCCCAGGGCGGGCCAAACGTTCGGAAGTCAGGAGGGTAAAAGCACGTGGATCTACTAATCAGCAAGGGAAAGGCACGCACAGCCCCACCCTCAGATCCCCTCCTGAGCACACCTGGCTTTGTCTCATTCCCGCCTGCACCAGAGCCCTGGCTGGGCAGGAGCCTGTTCTGGGTTCCTGAGAGCCTGCCTTGCAGGAAAGCCCCCGACACAGCCACGCTGCTTTCCCGCACAGGTGTTGCACTCCTTTCCCATTAAACCTGGCTTGGCTTTTCTGACAAGGAACACCTGTAATTAAAGTGACAGAAATATTCTTCCTAGATGCAGAGGAGACCTTTATTATTTGTCACTATAAGGCAAAGGCTTTTAGGGTTTTTTCATTGCAGTCACTTTTGTTTCAGAGGTCATGAAACACACCCTCGTCTCCTTAAACACCAGCACTGGAGATTTAATCCCTGTGCATCCTGACAAACCGCATCCCACAGATGTCAATGCTGACTGCCTGCAGGTCCCCTGACCAGGTCCCAGCCACCCTCACACCACCTACTGCTGTAATTTCTGTGGAGCCAGAAATATTCTTTAGACTCACGGCTGCTGTGAAGCCAGAGCTGTAAAGTCAGATCTTTTCCTCCTTTAAATGTGACTGGCTATTTACTCCCTAACAATTCTGCTTCAGAGCTGATTTAGCATTTTTATTGGAATGTGAAAGCTCTTAAAGACGAAAAAAATCTAATCAGGCAGAAGAGATAGAAAACTTGCTGAATTTTTTCTCCCCCCTTTGCACCCCTTCAATCCTATCAAAAGCACATCTTCCATTCATTGCTTCCCCATGTCATTATGACAAGCGGCTACAAATCAATAGCAGCAGCAAAGGCAGCCCCGGCCGCGCGCCCCGTGATAAAGATTCACTCTCAACCCCGATTTGCTAATAGCACATAATAGCAGCCATTGGCGCCCCGCATTAAATCATACATTTCACTCGGCGTTTATTATGGGATTTTTAAAACTCCTCACCAAATTGGATTTTCTCGTCGGTCTCTAATTTCCACATTTATCATTTAACATTAAACTCCTCTGTGGGGAGGGGGTTGGGAAGTGGGAAGGAAGAGAGGAGCCATGCAATTCTGTATTTTCCTCTTTCTTTTTTATGAAAACCCATAAATAATCCCAGGTATAGGTGCCATCACCCCTGAAGTTTTATATATATAAAATACCAGAATTTAGGATAGAATACCTTTGGGACTCAGCTTACCTTCATGCAGCCCTGATAAAGAACAGGAAATTAAAGAGAGAGCCATAAGGAAACAGATTTTAAATAACAAATCCAATAAACAGAATAGTCAACAAAGTAAGTGGGTATGAAAAGCACTAGGGAAAATGTGAATTTCCTCATTTGAAAGAGCTAGTAGCAAGAAATGATGGACTAAAAAAATTTTAAACCTCCAAAAAACATGCACAAATAAAACCTTATTGTCTCTTTGCAGTTGATAGAAAAGTAGTTCAGCAAATAAAGTGAAAACTTAACAACAGAGGAACTTTGCCAAGGCAGAGAACAAGAATCCTGTGATCGGGGTGACCAGAGGACTTCATCAGAGGGCAAGTGATCAGGAAACTCTCAGTGATCGGGAACCCTCAGTGATCGGGAACTCTCCCGTCCATCCCAGTATCAGATGGAACATGAATCCTGGAGATACAGACTTGAATTTGATTCTGGCATGAACAAAGGCCGCGATTCCTGAAACAGGAGGTGATGTGATAAAGTCACGGTGAATTAAGCTTTCAGTGTTTGTGATTTCCAGCCATGAGACATGAACTCAATCAGCCTCTGTCCAACATCCAAATAGTACAATCACCTCAATTCACAAACTACTAAGCAGTTTAACCGGGACTGTTCTTAAAAGTGCTGGAAGATTTCTGGTTTTTGGGGTTTTTTTTCTTTTTTTTTTTTTCCTGGTGTGTTTTGGTTTCAGTAAAGAGTTCTTAGTGATAAAATTCCTCAGTTCAGCTGCTGAGTCAACCGCATCACAGGCCACACTCCAACAGCCTTGGGCCTTTTGCAGCTGCATCAACATTGTTCTGAATCCAGCTGAATGCAGGGGCAACAACTCTAATTATCTTCTCTTAAACTTACAGTAAAAGTCACAACATCCCAGACCCTCTCTTTTGAACTAATCCCCTATCCCCTGAGCACTGGCGGCAGTAGCAAAGGCTGGCAGGTGTAAATGCTCCCTGGAATCAGTCACCTCTCACAGAGCCAAAGACCATCCCAGCAGGGCTTTTCTTTCCTTGGAATGGCTGGTAACTTTCAGGGAATACAATTGTTAGAGTTATTGAACCTGAGCAGTGGCCACCATCAGTTTAAGGAGTCACAGACTGAGCTCCGATGCCTCCCCAGGAAGCAATGTGTGCTCCTATCTACAACCAGAATGTGAACTTGGCCACTGCAAAAATGAATCACCATTTACTTACTAGAGACATCTGCTCAAAATTAGAACATCAACAATCTAGGAACACAGCAGAGGGAAAGAATAGCCTACTTTAGGGTAAGAGCCTTTTTTACTTTGATCATCCCACACAAGAAAGGACAAAGCCTCCACAGACAAACAATCTTTCTGCACAGCAAGTTTCATGTGCTGGGGTCCCATTTCCTGTTTTTCCCTACTTTTTCTGTGGCATTGCCAATTCAGTTTGAATTGCTACATTGCTACCATTGCTACCATTTCCTATGTCCTAGGTTCATACCTGCATTCAGGCACAGGAGCAGTCCCTAGGTGCTGGTGAGTACACCCTTTCCAATGCCTCCCACTGTTCCTTACAGCTCCAGCATCCAAAACATCCTGTGGTTTATTGATCCACCCAACCACACTTTGCCACTAATCTTTGCATTCTTCCTTACTCATGCCATCAGAGTGGAAAGTGTGTGACACATCACTTTCCAACTGACCTGAAGGGTTTTCACACCATGTAGTCACAATTCCCTGACAGCCATTCTTTCTCCTTCGGTTGCATCTGACAGAAAAATATCCAGTATTACCAGAGTAATTCTGAGCTCTTGAGCAGACCATGTCTGATGGTGATGGATGTGGGCAGGCTCTGGCACAGGTGCCCAGAGCAGCTGGGGCTGCCCCTGGATCCCTGGCAGTGTCCCAGGCCAGGCTGGACGGCGCTTGGAGCACCCTGGGGCAGTGGAAGGTGTCCCTGCCCAGAGCAAGGGGCTGAACTAGGTTCTCTTGAATGCCCCTTCCAACTTAACTCGGTCTGTGACTCTGTGACTTTAGAACATAGTTGCTTCTATCCTGCCCGAAGAGATCTACTTGTGGGGGTGAATGTCTGAGAAAGAACAGCGAGTTATCTGTGGATGCCGTGCTTAAGCAGGAGTCAGCAAGGTCTGCAGAACACCCTGGAATGAAAATTAATCAGGAAAGACTTCTTAAAATAATGCCACCCGGACATGGCTTCAGCCATGGTCAGGAAATACTTCCTGGGTTATCATGTTCATGGTAAGAACATGGGATCTCATTTCTCTGTTACAATCATCCAGATTTGGATATCCATCTACAGGACAACATCAATCTCTGCATGCGAAAACAAAAGTGTGGATGTGCTCCTTTCTAGCTGAAAGGGCTGCTGGTGCACCAGGTGTAAATTCCACCTGACCTGGCCTTGCACAGGTTTCCCCAGGATCCTGCTGGGAGGGATATCTGATTACTGTGACCTTTTCTCTGCAGGAATTACTTCCCCCATGAAACTTCCCAAACTGCAACAATGGACAAGATGGCAGAATACAATAATTTGTAATATGTTTCCATTTTCCTACTTTATTGAGAACACACGAGAAAGTTTCTCCTTGCATCTTATGAAGAGACAAATTCTGACTCAAGCCCAGCACAGCCAGGTGTGCACATGCCAGCAGAACTGATGGGATGGGCCCCGATGGGGAGGCTGGAAGGCTCATCAGCTCAGAGCTCCTTCTCACACGGGGAGCCCAGCACTGCCACACTCGGTCAGTTCAGGTCTCTTGCCATGAGTGATCTCCAGCACTGAAGTTAAGCCTGTGAGCACTCAGCCACAGAGAGGATAAAGGGATGAGGATAAAGAGGATAGAGGGATGCTGAGATCCTGCATCCTCTGCTGTGGGACCAGGATAGGGTGGCATTCATGCTGACACACCCGGGCTCCAACCACACCAGGATTTAGATACAGGGCACGCTCAGCATCGTGGCCTCAGCATTGTAATTAGTTTCTTTCATTCTGTCAGTGCTCAAACTTGTTGACCTTTCAATCACTGTTGCCCTCTCTATCCTCACCGTGGCTTTCAGGGAGGACGGCAGGTTTATTACAGGGCAATTGGGAGTGTTCTCAGTAGAGTCATTTGTCCAAGGTAGTTCCTGCATCACTGTTCCTGATCAAACAAGATCAGAGAGCTAGGACTCAGGTTAAGTGGCCTTCCTACTCCTGGAATGCAGGAAACAGAGGCACATGAGCAGAGCTATGAACAAATGTCAGCAAACGGGCAGCAGGGGCAGCTCTGTGCACGATGGGCTGCAGCTGGGGCAAACCTCAGTGCTAAACACACTGAATTATACTGAATAACACTCACCATACTGAATGTGGAAAGCTAAAGCAGTGCTTGTGTTTTCCAAGGACGGTGAGAAGGCAAACAATGTAAGGAACAGTGACAAAATGGGTGAGGATCTGCCCAGGGGAGAGCTACAGCAGGGCAGGATTTCATGTTGACCAACTTCCACCTTGCTAATAGAAAGGAGGATTTTTCAGTATTACGCAGTGCTGAAGCTCTGGCATTGGAAGGCAGCAGTTCTATCCCTCAAACCAAAGCTGCAGATGACCTCAAACAGCTTGAGACAGGTCTGCTTTAAATCCATCCACACCCGCTTCTTGCCAGTGCAAAACACCGACGCTAGCTAGAAGAGTTTGTGGGTTTTTTGTTTTTAATTGTGTAAAGAGGTGCCAGGCACTAAAGTTGACCTGCATTTCCACATGATACATTGCAAACAAACAAGTATGAGAGGTCTCTTCCAAAAGCTGTGTCAGTGTTCATGCTGTGCCCACGACAAGCCCAGCCCAGCAGGAAGGGCAGCAGCGCCTGCCCAGCTCCTCCCGCACGCTCCCAGGTAGGGCCAGGGGAGCCCAGCAGCTGCTCTGGCTCTGTAGCAGCACACAGATAGAAACGGGAACCTGCACCTTTAAGGTTCTTCAGCATCAAAGCAGTGATGCAGAGCAGCAATAATATCAACATGAATCCTGGGGATACAGACCCAAGCCAGAAAAGCTGGTTAGCAGTGTGGAGCTCCTTGCATGCTCCTCCAAAACACAATTAAAAGAGTTTTATTCTGAGCAACAAGAGGGTTAGAGGGGCAGAAGTGTTTCCATTTCAAAAGGCAGCAGGATACAAGCTAGCAGGAATAGGAAAGCAAATTGCCCAGATTTTGGGCTAGAAGTACCTGGGTATTTAGGCTGCTGGGCTTCAATTTCTCACCAAAATTTTATCGCACCATTCCTAAAGAAAATAGAAAAATCAGTACAAACTTGGTTCCACGTTCTTTCTGTGGCCCAGTCTGGTTGCAGTCAGCTGCCTTCCTGCAGGCTCCATGAAGACTGCTCTTAGATCTTCTATCTACATATTTTAACTGAATCAATGTGCAGTTTTTCTATGAAATGAGTGCTGCAGAGATGACAAAACTGTGTAGATTTCCTTGGCTAGAGCCTAGAGGAGCAGAGCTTTTGGATTTCACAGAAACCAGCCAATATCAAATAATAAAAACAAAATCTTAATCATCAGTGAAAGCAGTGTAGAAGGTGACTTCATCTAAATCTGAATGCTGGACAGATCTTGCATTGTTGGCCTGTTTTGGGATTTCCAGAAGTTCCTTGGCTTTTGAAAAACAACAGAGTTTTAACTGGGCTTCAGAACTCCAGTTTTTGTCTGTCCTGTGATTAGACAGGAGTGGCAGTGAGACTGCAAGCAGTGCATTACTGTTAGTGCTTCCAGTGACCGGGAGCATTCCGACCTGGGGACACTGGGACACTGGGAGTCATGGCCCCCTGCCCGAGCCTCCAAACAGACTTTTCCCTTCTCTTGCACACAACTATCTCCATGTCTGCTCCGAGGGTTTGGTTGCTCTCTGCCGCACCAGCTCCCACTCCTAACCTAGCTTTTAGAATCTAGCTTTTAGACATTTCTGCAACGTGCTTCATGGCAGTTTTTACTGCTCTGTAAAAGCCTGGTTCAGGAAACATCTCACATTCACAGTGACTGGGAGATGCTGACTCAGAGAAAACCTGTAGTGTTTGCCACAACGTAATCCTGGAGGGAGAATACTGCTTGGTCTCAATATAATTTATATATCTATTAAATGTATTATTTTACATATATTGTTAAATATGACTTCATCTAATTCTTCCTCAAAATGCAGAACACGTAAATCTATGTGCTGTTGTTTAAAGAAGTGGCCTCCTAAAGCGAAGTTTCCTGTCAGTAACATCTATGAGCCTGTATCCACACTACGAAAGTGTGACATTCTCAGCTGAGGCTGCAAACGCCATCACAGTGTCCTTTTCCTGAGCCTGTCAGCCCCCCAAGCCCACACATTCTGCTTGTGAGACCTGCCACATGCGGTGCCAGAGCACAGCTGAGCTCCGGTGTCAGCCTTTGTTCCTCATTTCTCAGAATTCCTCAGCCCAAGTGAGATGACCCAGGGTTTTTTTACTTCATTTCACAGAGCCTTCCCCCACCTCCCTTTCTGCAGCCTGCAACGATTGCTTTTCACATGCCTCCTTCCTCAGCCTGGCCCTTGGGCAAGAACAACACGCAAATGTTTACACGAGACAGTCTGGTCACACTGCACCTTGCTGACGGTTTGGTTGGGGCTGTTCTGCTCCCAGTCTAACCAGCACTGAAGATCTCTAGAAGTTTCCCCTTTTAATCATCCCAAATCAGCTTGTTTTTCAGCCCAGCCAGTTGAGACCCCCCTCATCCAGAGGATGTCAGTAGGGCAGCGTGCTGGTTTTCACCCAGAGAGCAGAGCCCGTGATAAATAACACGCAGAGCTCTGTGAGGATGAGTGTCCTCTACAGCTCACAGCCCACAGGCTTCATTATTGCATCGCCCATAATTCAATTCACCCTTCCTAAAAGGTCTCTTGCTGCACCCAACCCCCACCTCTGAAAACACGTCCCACTAATAATTCCCGATTAATGCCGTCAATTACCAACTCTCCCCCAGCCCCTCTCCATCCCCTGATTGGGTTGGAATGGAAGGGAAGCAGCGTCTAACCGGGGAGGAATAGAAGTAGGGTAAAATAGCAATAAAAAGTAATTACATAAAAATGCTAAACATATTACATCTGTTAGTTTGCTGAGCCCAGTGGGCTTGACAATTCCAGATTTTTGCTTTTGTCCGTGCTCAGACAGACAAGAATAAGAGAAACCGGGAAAGGATCTTTCAATAAGATTATTAAATCAGTGCATGAAAAATAAGTCGTCATTACATTGCAAAAGGGAGAGAGAAACTCGCTGAAATGTCTTTCTGCAGCTTTGCCTTTGTGATCTGCAAGGTGCTGTGCTCCTGCTTACACTCTGTTGCCCTGGCAACATACTCCTGTAAAATAAAGATTATTAAAGCGCATATGATTATTTGGCCGCACAGTGAATGAGGCAGCCGCTTCTGAAATTCCTTATCAGAGAAATTCAATTTTAGGCCAAATTGTGTTTTCACTGCCTCTCAGCTTCTCCCTCCCCCCCTGCAATACCAATAAAACCATCATCTCCCCAGCTGTACATGATATTTTGTCACTAACTCTTTCACGCCTTTCCTTTCCCATTCCAGGTTTTATTTTTACTCTGTCAAAGGAGAATGCTCTCCCCAATTTGTAGGCTTTTGTACCTTACAGGTTTTTTTCTGGCAGCCTCAGCCTTTCCTCCCCCGCAGCAGCCTCCTCGCCCACTGTGGCAGCAGGGAGGGACTTTCCCCTCCAGCCCGCACCGGGGGCCGGGACCGCAACCCCGCTGGGAGCGCTGGAAGGCGAGGGATGAGCACGGAGGGGTCACAACAACAACAGCCGCCCTTCACACCTCGTGGAGCCTCATCTGCTGCAGGGCTTCTGCGGCCTCTGCTCACAGCCCGTTCCTGGGGAGCCGCTGCCCAGCCCACGGAGAGCCCGAGCAGGGG
>VWZN01007050.1:132193-159265 GCA_013396955.1 Regulus satrapa | reverse complement strand
ACCCTGAGGGGATAACCCTGAGGGGACAGCCCTGAGGGGACAGCCCGTGTGCGGGGACAGCCCGTGTGCGGGGCGTACACCGCCCTGCGGGGGTACCTACCCGGGGACACCTCCGCGGCCAGCGGCCNCGCCCCCCCCCAACATTTTAATTTAAAAACCGTCCCAGTTTCGGCATTCGGGCCCGGCTGGGAATTAAAAATAAACCAGAGCATCGCCGAGCCCCAGCCCAAGCGGCCCCGCTGTCCGCTTGCCCGCCTCCTCCTGCACACCGGGCTGAGCTCCGAGCCGAGGTACAGCAGACCTGCTCACCAGGCACAAGGGAGTCTGCTCCTTCAGGTAGCATTAGAAAACTACACAGACTCCAGAAAGGAAATGAAATTGCTTCTTTTAATATTAAACTTGTAATTGTTCCTATTTTCCCTCGATATTTGATGACAGTGAACCAAAGCGACTGACAGCCTTTGTGCAACTCTTCGAGGGCGACCGCAGTGCGGCGAGAGGAGTGAAGGTTTCTGAAGGCAGGATGGTGAAGATTAAAACGAGCCTCAGAACTAACATGTGTGCTTTATTTTTTTAAAGATGGAACAGAAAGGAGGCACAATTACCCCAGATTTAGAAGATCTTAGTTCAAGCCCTGACCTACTGAAGCTTCCCCTACCTCGGCTTCTCCTCCCTATCTTAAAACCAGGTAATAGCTGTTGCCTACCTGGCGGATAATTGCAAGGATAAATATCTCAGAGGCTGGTTGGTGCAAGAGAAAAAATGCCTAATATTGGCAACACAAGGTACACCAGATCTGGCCTCCAGTTTGCTCACAGTCAGCAGAAGATAACTATGACTTAATAACAGGAACAGAATTGGAAAGGGGACCAAAAGGGGATAAGGGATTGTAACAGAAATAAGTTCACCAAGGCAGCACCTGGAAAATTTCCTTTTTATTGGGGTGAGGAGTGATCATCCACTATCCCCTTAATAAACACAGCTACATTGCAGGAAAAACAAAACCAATGAAGCAACAGTGAGTCTGAGAAGCAGCACTAGAGAGGTTTAGAAAATCCTCACAGACAGCATCATTCCCTGTACAAACCAGGGCAGCTTCCTGGGCTCATTAGAGGAGTCTAAGTGGTTCCTGAACTCTGTCCTCCCCGGGCAATCCCCTTGTGTTATCTCTTATGACCATTGCCTGAACTGAAATAGCATTTTGGGTACTGAGATCACTTTTGGAGAGTGGTAGAAGCCTCGGGTTCCTCTACAAGAACAAAAAGACTCAGTTACAATCAATGGTGATTTTGGACAGCCACAAACAGCTCAAGTTTTTGTCCTTTTAGAATGTAAAATAGACAAAGGTCCCAGTTCCCGAGCATTAATGACTTAAAATGGCTCTTACAAATGGGCAAAAAAGGCTTAAGAACAGTTACACCGACCAGAGCAAAGGTCTACACATCTTTTTCGTGCTAGATTACGTGTCTGGGAACCCCTCTGGCTCACCTGGAACAAATGACATCAGCAGTCAGTTTCTAGGAGCAAGAAGATCTTCTACAGACTGGGGAACCCATAGCATGGAATTAAGAGAATCTAAAGGATTTTGGGAAAAGGGATAAGCAGTTGACTATAAATGCCCCTAGTGCCTTTGTTTCTGGTGGCCTTGTTTTTAAAAGGACACAGGAAAATTGGAGACAGTGCAGAGTCATAAAAATTATTTGAGAACTGGAATAGCTGCCTGAGAATGAGACACTTAAGGAGCTCGATCTGTTTAGTTTATTAAAAAGATCAAGAGATGGTTTGATTACGATGTATAAGTACCTTCAAAGGGAGAAAATACCAGGTCCTAGAGGGCTCTTTAATCCAGCCAAGAAAGGCATAACAAGAACCAATTGCTAGAAGCTGAAGCCAGACCAGCTTAAATTGGAAATCAGGCACAGTTTTATAGTGAGAATGATTAGACATTATAAACCCTGCCCTATCAAAGGAAGGAGGATTTTTCATCTTTTAATATCTCCAAATCAAGACAGGATGCCTTTCAGTAAAGTAAGCTCGAGTTTAAAAAAGAGCTCAATGCAAGGATAATTGAGCAATATTTAATGACTTATCATAGGCAAGGAAAGCTCTAACATCTTAATTTGGAATGACAGCTCGAAGTTTGGCAGCACATATCTTTAGCAAACAGGTACGCTGCCTGCACTGTGTGACACAAACTGCTGAGGCCTGACTGTGTTTTTGCCTCGGAGGAAGATCAGATGGCAGGTGCCAATCAGAGATCCAGCAGTGTAAGAGCTGACACCATTTTTCCAGTCAGCACATTCCGCATCCTGCAAAGGCCTCCCCTGGCCAGAGCCACGGCTGTGGCACTATGAATGAGTCTGCTGAAGCCCTGGGCCACAGATATGAAGCCATAATAAAGACTGTAAATTAATGTTCTGAATGATGAGACTGTGGCTGCAGCTGAAGATGGGACACCAGCCCGTGGTGGAACCTGCTGCATTTATGCCCATTTCTGGGAACAGATGTTCCAGGACTTGTGGTTGCCTGACTGTCCAAAGTAGGCCTGGATGCTCCATGAGAGCAGATGGATGTGGAGAACCAGGCTGGGCCCTGCAAAGGAACCAGGCAGAGAAGGCAGCATAGAGGATGTTATTTGACTACACAGCAGTTGTGGATTTACATAAGACTAGAATACACCCCAGCGTACACGAGAAAGAGTTCAAGCACCTACTCGACAACACAAGGGAGCACAGACTGTCCCAGCAGCATTGCCCAGGGTTTTTTCAGTACTTTTCATTACTTTGTGTCATATTCCCTCTTCAAAGGTTATCATCAGCTTTAGGATTCTCTTTGTGGAAGATCTGTATGCCGCAGCTATCATCCTCATCCTTCTCGGAATGTCTAGATCAGCGGGCTCCAAACTCTTTTTGATTGTGCACCTGATCCATTAAAAATCTTTGAGTGTGCATGCCCATGTATGTGTATTTATCTATAAATTATCTCCACGTACTACTGTATTATATACTTTATAAAGCATACACAAAATTAGGCATTTAAGGATGAAATAAACAGTACTTTAAATTCTTAAAATTACTGAATTTTTTTTTTTTTATATTCCCTAATAGATAAGTCTTGTACATCCTACCACAGAGACCACTAATCTAGATCCACGTGGCACCTTTCAAAGATGACCCACCTTCTAAAATCTTCTAAACAATTCTGGGCAGATACCTCAGATTCCCTGACAAATTACTGAAGGTTGAGCCTTGGTGACGTGACACAAGGGAACCGACAACTTTGGCATTTGTGAGGATTTAGAAGGGGGCGAAAGCTGACCAGCCATTACCGTGCAGGTTTCCAGGAGCTGAACAGCGCAGCCATGATCTCAGGTAAGGATCTAAACAAAACTGCTGCCACAACAGGAGCGCTGACCCCAAAACCTGTGGTGAAGCCAGCTGTGGAGAGAGGCTCAATAAACGCTGAAATTCTTTAGTGCTGAGCACGATAGAAGACATGGAGCAGAGCCAGAGAAACACTTGGTGCTGGGTGCCAAACCAGCCGTCTGCCTCAGCTCTGGCTCAGCCGACTCCTGAGAGCAAGCTGCTGAAGGTGAAAAGGAGTGGGACCCCTTCCAAGTCTATCACTTAGGCTTATCACCAGATGAGAGCCAGAGTTCTCTGGCCCAGCGTCAGGCAACCAGAATCAACACTCAGGAGCTTCTGAAGCGAGCCCTGCAATCTGGGAGCCCTCTGGGCAGGTACCTGGGAGACAGACAGCAGAGTAAGATCAAAATGTTCTCAGCTCCCCAGTTTCCCTGCAGAGCCCTCTCTTCTAGGACACTCACGGGGTGAAGGAGCATGTTACTGTGCCATTGTTATGAAGACTGCCACAAGATTCATATGGAACTTCAGCTTCTCAGCTGAGAGAAGCCAAGGCACAAGCAAGGCACACTGGCTCGGTGATTGCCCACCCGCATTCACACACAAGGACAGAACCTGCATCTCTGACGCTGAGAGAACTTTGAAACCCATCTGTGTTGCGCCACAGTGTCAGCAGTCTGCAAGATTTGCTGGGCGTGTGGCAATTCCCGTTTCAGGGCTGAAGTGTTCGACACCTTCTAATCCAATTGCGGTTGACTCCGTCAATGGACTTTTCATCATTTCCTTCATATTCCCATCATGATGGGGCTCATAAATCTTGCTAATGGAGGATATTACCTGATATCTGAGATACATTTTCCTTCTTGCATTATGATCATAATACCTTTCATTTGCATTCCTTAGGCCCTGTCCAAGGCAATTCTTCTCCATGGTTTCTGTTTATGCTCTTCATAAGCTTGTGGACAAGTACAACACTCTTCATTTATTTTGCCAAGTTAAACATATCTAATTCTTTTCATATTTCTTCATAAATCATTATTTCCAGCCCTTAAACACAGTTTCACAAAGAAAAGTTATTTTAGAAATGGTGTTGCCTGGGATCCACATTTACTAATCTCCCAGCAACTGTTTCATTATTTTTCTAACTGCCTATGTTTGGCATTAATTTAACCTTCTCTTTTTTTTTCCTCTGGGTCCTCTACTGAGCAGTATGGAGAAAGGCTTGTAGTGTCAACCTTATGTATTTTCACATCAGTCATCTCACCGAATTCACTCATTCTGAATTCACTTTTGCCATCTTGCATGCAGAAATTAATACAAAAATTATTAAGGAATTTACAACCAATTTGATAGAATTCTGCAACACTGTTGCTCTTCTCAAATACAATATAATTCTTGATCAGAAGTTGCTGATAAAAATCTTCTATATATTTTAGGCACCTGCTATGTACTAGATGTTTAAAAATACTTCTCCCTGTAAGTGCAAACCTCATATTCTTTAATGCAGTGCTGGTACCCTGATGCTTCCCAGGGCATTCACATTCCCATGGTTGAGTAGACACTAGCTCTGTCAGAGATTCACCAGCAGAATAAATCCAGTCTAGTTGATCCAAATTTACAGGAATAACACACCTTAAACAAAAAGTTATTTTACTTCTTTAGGTAGCCAGAGTCATCCCCACTTACTAAAAAGAGCAGCTCAGCATGCAGAACAGCAAGTCTCTTGGAGCAGGAGGGGCCTCATGACAGACACACTTCCAAGCATAGGAGTTCTTTAGTGAATATGTTTCACAGATCATGAGCCAGAAAAATTTGGGTAATATTTTACCATGTACTGAGCATCAATCTGATTTGAATCTCTTTCTTGAAAAGGAGAAAAAGGTGCTCCTCACATGGATTCTGCAATCCTTGCTATCTCAGCAGTTTATTATCTTCCAAATTAATTTCCAATATTTTGCAAAAAAACCCCTGAATTAATTTCTTTTACATAAAGAACACATACATGGAACTGGTCTTCTATTTACAGTCCTCCTTTCCACGTGTTCTATTAACATCCCGCATTGTGAACTGTTTCCATTACTCACAGATAGCCTTGTGCTGCTGTGTTTTCCCCTTTGTCAAGGCCCATTTATGAAATCAGCTCAGGGCTCATCCATTTTGGATTCCTGAGTGACTCTCCGTTTAGTAATGATTTCTTTATTCTCCCCGCCCCACATACACCATAAGCCATTTCTTATTTTGATTTAGAATTTACTCAGCCTTTCTGATTACTCTCCCTCTCTTTACATCGTAAATAATCCTCAATATTCTGATTTTTGCCCTATTTCCTTTCATCATTTTAAGTAAAGGCGTCTTTGTACCATCAAATCTTTGATATACATCAATCACCTCTTCTGTCTTGTATCTTCCTTTATCAGATGAATTAGTTGTGATGTGCTTATGATATATTTAAATCCTTGCCTGTTTTTTTCTCTACTTGTATTTGTTTTCTTTTTAAATATTTCTTGCACCCATTTCTCTGACACTAGTTGATTAGTTCCTTGAAATTTATCAGAATTTTTAACAGTCTGATATTTCCTGTTATGTGCAACTTACACACACATACCATGAATTCAAGGATTTACCTCTTCAAAGCTGACACAGAGCTGCTCTTTCTGTGCTCAGAGCCCACTGAGCTCCAAACTGCAGCTCTGACAGGGAAATTTTCCTTTTTTCTTTTCCTTTCACAAATTGCCCAGCCAAGGAGATCAGTGATGTTCTACTTCCATGTTATTGTTCTGAGCAATTACTCCAAAGATCTTACTGATACAGATTTGAAAGAGTGAGGAAAAACAAGAAATACCCTTTAATTACCAAGGACAAAATGAGCACCAGCACTTCAGCTGTGGATGAAAGGGATTGTTTCATGTTCCACCTCAAATTCCTCATCCAACATTGAAGTTTCCACTAAATTCTGAGGATCTCGGAGCTGAGAAGGGTCTGCCCTGCTTCGGATCAACTTAAACATGGCAAATCTGTCTCCACGCAGTGAAATGTGTGCCCTGTGCTTCCAGGGATTCCTCAGGAACGTGCCATCATGTCTTATCAACACACAGTACTTAGCAAGTGTTGATGCAAAAAGCCCAAAGGAACATGTGCAAACTGACTTCAGAGGAAGAAATCATGAGGAAGACCTGAGGGAGTTTATAAAGACACCAGGAGTAAAATTTAGTTCTTAGAAACGCTCTTGTAATGCTGAATGCATCCCAGTGACCAGCAAAGCCCCCCACGCTCTTGTAAAGGGACAAAAGAGCATAAAGGCAATATAGTGCAGGGTCTGAAGAGGTCTCTTCCAGGAGACTGAGCAAGTCAGGAAACACTGCCAGGTGAACTGGATACCTTCAGTTCAGCTTGTCAGAATCACAGCTGCACAGCACGGACGGCAGGAGCGGCGAGAGAAGGGCTTTGTGAGAAGTGATCTGCAGTGCCACACTCCCTTGGACTTGGGCTCAGAGTGGTGTTTTGACTAACAAATTGTTCAGATATTTTGAGTCACCAACAGACAAACTGTTTATAAACCGATTAAAAGAAAAAAAGTTGAGAATTTAAATAAATTAGGAAACTAAAAAGAAAGATTGTAGTTATTTATTATGCCAAGTAACCAGCTCCCATCCTGCTTGCTGCTGAGTGTTTCTCAGGGAGGATGGCTGCAGGCTTTAGAAGGCTCCTAACTCATACAGGAGGACCCAAAAAATCAGTTAATGGCTCCTCAAGATTGCTCCTGCAAGAATTTTTTTAAAAGATAAGAAAACTCTACCAGCTGAAGCCAAGAATGTGACGCATGTAAACAAAGAGAAGAAGACACTCCAAGAGTGGGCTGTGTTATTTCTCACAGTAAAATCTGTGCACGGAGAGCAAAGTTAGGATTAAAAAGTCGCAGCTTATTGTTTATTGCCTCAGTGATATCCAAAGGAAATCTGCTTTGTCTGCAACCCAGAGGAGGATTTTCCCACCTAGCTACGAAAATCTGAAACTAATTTGGTGTTTTCTGGCCACTCATAATACAGCCTCTACAATCTAAACATAATTAACAACACTGCTGCTGCTGCTAATGAATAAACTAGACGAGAATCTACCTCACTCTTATCTACTGTTAATTTTCCAGGGAGAAAGGGAGAGAGATAGGCAAGGATGACAAAGTAATATTTTGAGGTCAAAGCAGGCAATTGCAATTCTGTTCCATAAGGCCATTACTTTCTGAGCAGTGACTACCAAAGGAGCCTTACCAGGCTGAAAAAAAAGTCCATCTACCTTTCAGACCTTCCTGGTTCTGAAACTGGCAGACAGATATTACCAACACCTTTACCTGGCTGGAGCCTTTCCCAGCTTCCCAACATCTAAAAAGACTTTTGAAAATATTTCCTATTCATGCTCAGACTTTTTTTTAAATCTAATTGTAATAGCAGCCTCTCTCGTGTCACCAAAATCTAAAATTCAAAGATCAAAAAAACCCAAAAGCAAAATATGTTCCCCTATTATTCTCCCCCAGACCAGCACAGGCTATTCTTAACATCAGGTCAATAGCAACACAACAAGGAGAAAACTTTTCAATATTAATTTTTTAAGTTAGTCCAATTAAAGATAACACCTTCAATCTCCCTTATGCTGCATTTTCCAAACATTTTTAAACATTCAGGACAAAATGCTGATCATGTAAGAAGCTGAAAGCTAGCAGCTGAGCTCTGCCAGGAGGAAAAACTTTGTCCCTAGGGAAGTGGCCAGCAATCAGACATGTGATCCAGCAAGTTACACCAACCTCTGTCCTATTCCAAGGGCTTTCTTTAATCCAATTGTTTAGATACAGCTTGATATTATTATCCTAGATCTCATTACAACATTGCAGAGAGCAGTCTGTAAATCCTGAATCAAGAATAAAGAATGGGCTGCAAAATAGTCAGTACTAATCCTGGCTACATAAAAAAATATTTTCTAACAACAAGGCTTGGAGGGACAGACAAAGATGACGGGAAAAACAAGGCTGATGTACTATCAAAAAACTACCAAAAAGGGAAAGTTCAAAGCTCATCTTCTCCCCTCAACTTTTTAGGCATAGTTTAGAAACAGCTAGTCTTTCACAGGAAGGACAGGGCAGCTGCCAAACCTGGTCAGAGACCCACCTGTGCTAGGAAACAGCTAACATGCCCTCCACCTCCAATGGGCTCCTAGTTATGTGTTGTCCCCCGATTATCAAATTGCGTTTCTCACTCTTCGAGAAGTGCATTACAAGCTCGGTGCACAGTTATCTTCCATTTCTCCAGTCTAAGGAGCCAGCTCACTATTGTCTTCCTGAATAATTTGAGTTGGAATCAAATTTGGCAGAGCAGCAGTGGATGGCACCAAAATATGAGTACAATAGTACCTGTGCACGCTGTTTCTTGAAACTACCATTTCATGTGGTTATTTCTCACCATCTGACTGCCAAAACCCATTTATGATTTTTGCCTTGAAAACAAGTTTTTAAAATCCTACTAGATGCTGTTTAAAATTATTCCCTTTTCATTTTGTAAAGCAACTGTCCTTTGTTGGTTCTATTCATTAGAATAAGCATAAACAACAGTTTCACATTCCTCATGTGCCAGGACCTGCTCTCCCTCTGGCACCGACATGGACATGGGCACCTCTCCCCACGCTCGGTGTTACGGGGTGCAGAGTGTCAACAGCTTCCAGTTCCACTCTGCAAAAACCTCTGATAAAAACTTGGAACTCTCAGGGTGAGACAAAAAGAAGAGAAATATACACACACAAAATAAACAACAGCAGGTGTAATTGTTTGCAAGGCTGCTACTGCTTTAAACTTCCTTGATTTTGAGGGCTGCTATTATGATAAACCTTGGTTAGAGCCCTCTGGAAAGTGACAACAGGCTGCCACGATATCCAACATGGAAATTGCTGTTGATGCTTGGCATCATCCAAGCAGTTCCACCAGCTCAGACTAGTGGCCAATAATCCTCAATTGCCGAAACAGTGATTTAGCTCCCAGCACCATACTTCATCAATTAGTTCCTCCTCCTCTTTAGTATATCACTTTTTTCTGGTATTTGTTTAACTTCTAGGCAGCAATAATGAAAAATCTTGTAATCTTCTTCCTGAAGAGCCTCGCGTACAGAGCACCACTAAATATTTGGCAAGATAAATGACAAAGCTGCTCTAAAGGAATCATGTATTCTAGAAATAAAAAAGATACATCTGTTGTCTCTTTTGTCAATGTGAAAGGTGAACCATGTAAAACATGGGATAGCAAAATACTGAGGAATGGCAGAAGACATGCCCATGTCAATTCAGGTGCTATCCCATTTCCTTTCATTTCTGAGGATCTGACATGCTTCATTTTTCAGAAAGATGCGCAGGAGACTGAAGTAAAGGTTATTAAATCTTGCTGGTCTGAAATCTAGGGGAAAAAAAGATACCTCAGCTTTGCACACAGGTAGTGTTGGGTTTGACTCTGTCGGGGACTCAGACACAACCTGGGAGACTCCAACACCTGACAGGGTCCATCAGAACGTTCAACCTTTGCAGCCAAGGCTATAGAGGTGTTCCACAGCACCATTTTTCACCCTTTGGCCAGTGAGAGGGCCATGACTTTCAAGTGGCTCCCTCCTTGGGACTACACTCAAAAAGGGCTGCACAGGACCCCACAGAGGCTTAGCAAAGAGATGGACCAGGAGAGCCAAAACCTGAAATGTTATGTCCCAGAAGCAGCATGAACAGCTGGTTGAAGACTTTCATTAAGCAGAGATCAGGTAGGGACACCTCCCTCACTGCTGAAATGGTGCTACACACCAGAGTATCCCATTAGCTCTCCCAGGTGGGAAAAAAGTACTTTTTTCTCCTCAATAAAAGAACAAAGACCATTGATTTTTCTGTTTATAGAGGGCAGGCAAAACCAACTCGGGTAAAGTCCTCCTTCTCTAGTACTGGTTTGAGATACACTATGTGGTTGGGTTTTTATAGCTGAAAAAAATTGCATCTCAAGCTGTGAAGCAGAGAGTTCTCCAGCTCTCACCTGTGTCAGTGCAGTGGCTGCAGCAGGGTGGATTCTGCAGGACAGAAACTTCTTTGCTGGAGGAGGAGGAGGGTGGGCACCTGGCACGACTGGCAATCAAGTGAAAGAAAGAGCCTGCAAGGCACACTCCCTGATTTACATTATTATTTACACTGTTTTACATTTAAAGTACAAAAAAGCATTATTTCAACTCTTTCTTGGACGCACCTTGTAGCACACCGGTTGACTCTTTCATCCCTTTGCAAAGGGTGGCACAGACACTTCATCAGTGTTTACTCCAGGATTAAATACTTTTGGTTCAGTTTGCATATGACTCACTAGGTGCAGGCTCCCAGGTCTGCCTGAATTATTTGTTACATTTCTTGAAAAGTACACATGTACATATACTAAATTCACAAAAAAGGCAAGGATCCTGGAAGACTCCTGTTCAGTAAACAGGAATGCCAATATCCTCCATGCTAACAGCCCTGACTGAAGTAGTTTACTTAAGAGGAGAAATTAACTCCAGGGCAGTTATTGTGTTGAATGTCAATAGACAGCAGCACTGAGAAAACCGTTTTATCCCCTCGTTTTTTGCTGTTGCTTTGGGAAGACGAAACTTTGAAAGCAGAAGACAGCAAAGAATAAAACCAAACACACCAATCACCAGTGGATGGATTCTAATATCCATTATTAAAGATAATCCTAATAGCTGTCCTGCAGAATACGGACTTTTTACAGAAGAAACAGAACAGGAATAGACACGTCTGAGCCAGCACGCTCTCCCTTGCCCAGTGCAGGAGTGGGACAGGCACACTCTGCAGGCAGAGCAGGTCTCCACTGACACGTTTTGCTGCCAGCATATTGTCCATCAGAAAAGGCATTGGCAGGGAGTGGGGGAAGACCCTCAAGCATTTCTCCCCTCCAATTATCTCAGTCATTTCATTTTGCAGATGTATCACGATGAAAGTAGCACCAAATATCTTACCACAGTGAAAGTGTTCCGCCTCAGTGGGGGCTGAGTTGCACAGCCATGACTGTGACCATGGCAGTATTTGCCAGGTGTTCCCCGTGACACCCTCAGCACAGGGAAAAGATCTGTAAAGGAGTGGAAAGTGCCCAGGGGTGCGCTGGCAGCCACGAGGGGAGGCAGAACAGGATCCCAAGTGAGCCTGGACACAAAAACAAATGCCCAAGTAGCAAAAACATTCTGAACTACTTCAGCTAAATATTTCCAATAGCACTAACATTTACAGTGCTATCTACTAATTTGGAGCTCCTGCACAGAGTACTCTTTAATGTGTATTTCTATATTAATTTAATTTCCCATTGAGTTTTAAACTGAACTAGGAAACAACAATTCTTTCCCATTAGTACTTTGGTGAATTATTTTCAATCCCCTGCTGTACCATTTAGTTCCATCTGTTGATGTTTCTTTCTTCATCACTTCATCCCTCCAAGCTAGACAGTATTCCTCCCTTGCCCTCCCATGTTAACCACTCAGTTATCACTGCTACCTGGGACCTGTCTGTGCTAAAGCAGGGAAGAAATGGGGGCAGGAGTACTGGGGCAGCTGGGGAACATGGAAAGAGCCTTCAAATAAAGAGGTCATTATACAGAGGGAAAACCTTTCTCTGTGTTCACAGAGCACAAAAGAATGGAGGTAGGTATGAACTGGAGTAAGGGAGATTTAGATTAAATAAAGGAAACCCCTTCTCTCAAACAGAAAATATAATTAAGCACTGGAATACATTTCTGTAAGGATATCAATCACCTCCAGAGATGGAGGAACCTTTTATGGTCCTTCCCAGACGTAAATCCAGAGATAAATCCTGGACATCCCTTTCCCTTACCTTTTAGAGATCGTTCTTTACTGTTATCTTGCCAGATAACCAAGTTTGATTTTTTCATTTAACAAATGCTGTAGAGTTACTAAATCTTTTGGTAAAAGAAATTGCCTGTCTCAGGGACACCAATGCTCCATAAAAGCTGACAGCCTGTCTGCAAGGGCTGCCAGCAACAGCGTGGGGAGAAGCAGCTTTGCCTGAGGGACGAGCAGAATAATCTCCTTGTGTCCTCCTAGTCTCCAGCCACTGGAATCAGGAAGAATGGCAAACTTCACAAAACTGTTTTAAAGGAAACCATCAGAACTTAAGATTTACTTGTTATTACAACTCTGAGTCTTACCATATTCTTCAGCTGCATAAAATCCTAAAGGCTTATTTTAAATTGTGGGAGAAGATTTCTGTTTATTAGCTTTGGTCTTGAGTTTTGAGTTGTTTCAAGTCCTTTTCTACTTCTGGATATAACAAAGACCAAATAGGAATCTCTCATATTTGTATTTTTGTGCACTAACAATCATTCAAGCAAGCTCCAGTTGTTTTGGCAGCTTACAGCACAATTTATCAGTGCAGAGAATTCTCCTGTTCAATGGGACATAGAGAAGTTCTGCTGCAAATTCTTTTAGAGGAATTGCAGGATAAGCAGTGGAGATCAGTGTCTGATCTGATCAGCGCTGTGGTAGTTAAAACAGGGAGAGAAAAACAACATTGTTTTGCACTTTGAAACCTGTTTCTAATCAGCTGAGCTACTCCTATGGGGTCAAATAAAAATGATTAGCTTATTAAAAGCATAGTTTTGCTATTTAATAAGCAAAAATGATTGAAAATTCTGTTCCAGATCCTGATAATTTTAGTGTTTCTAGTTAAGCCTACAAAATTGCATTCATTATTAGTGTCTAGATTCATTAACAATTCAATTTATAGATATTAATGCTTATAATGCATGCTTCACTTGCCAAAACTTGAAGAGAAATTGTTTCAATTAGCTTTCATGGATCATGGATCCTACCGGCTGGGTATTTTTAGACAAAAGATACAAACACATCCCCGAGCAATGCTAATGCACAGCTGGGATCCGTATGGAAGGTCAGCTAATGGTTTAAAAGGAAAACCAGTAAATAAATTTTACATAGAACTGTGGGACAGGAACAGAATCAATAAAATATTTGTAGGTCACACCCCTCCCCTTAAAAACACCACAATTCCCTGGCCTGGGTTTTTAAAAATAAGCCATAAGATATAAGCTAGTGGCTGGGTTAAGGGATATTTGTCAGGCTGTGATGGAGCATGCCAGGGACGCAGGGGCCCAAGGCCAACTGCTTCCTTCTCATTTTCATTCCAACGACATCATTCAAGTCAGAACGGTGCACCAGTGTAGCCATGGAGAGAACTGTGATCACCACTTTCTCTCCCTTCTTTAGGCCTGTTAGTCAGGGAGAACAACCCAAAATGCACACAGACAGATAAAACCCCACAGAAAGGAGCAGGAGAAGCTGGCCAGGTGGCAGGGTCAGGACAGCACGGCAGAAGAGTTTGTGGGAGCAGGAGGGCACCAGCGGCACAGGAGCTGCAGCAGGAGCTGCAGGACTGCACTGCCCTGCACGGCCCCAGGGGCAGCTCACCCAGGGAAAAGTTACTACAAATCCCGGCCTCTGACACTGCCAGTGTGGGAGTAGTGTTCCTCCTCCTCCTTTACTCCTGGAAACAGCGAAGGTTGGAAGGTGCTGGCATTCAGTGCAGCTCCTACGTGGATGGTGTCCCGAGGACTCCTTGGGGGTGTTCCTGGGGTCAAGGCAGCTCCCCACAGCCCCAGGGGCTGTCTCTGCCTCCCGAGGCTTGCACGAGAGCCTCAGCCGAGCCAAAGCCCCCAGCCCGTGCCTGCTCACAGTGCTTCTCTCCCAGCTGCACATCTGTCTCTGAGACTCAACATTTGGATTTCTGCAAACAACTTCAGTTTGTGGCTCTCCTGGCTGAGAATAAGGTACACTATATTCAGGGATATTGAAGATGCTCAGTATTTATCCAAGCAGCCTAACCAACCATTCTGCCAAAAAGCTGGTCTTTTTTTTTTCAGAAGTATCTATACAAAACAGTCAAGTGATTTCTTTTGAGTTGGCTTATTTTTGGAGAGCAGAGGTCTGGAAGTGTTGACCACGGAGGTGTCACACAGGGCGTCTCACTGCTGGGCTGGAGCATATAATTTATTTGTAGGCCCCCACTAAATTCTTTGCCAGTGACATGAGAGCATGTGCTCAGCTGGAATTTCTCTGCAGCGAGAAGCAATTAAGAGAACGTTTTAGAGAAGTAACACCAGCCCTGAAGTTGGCTGGGGCCCAGTCTGCAGTGCAGCTCACTAGCATGACCCGCTGTGACTCGAGGCAGCTATGGGGCCAGCAAACTCCGAGGTACATCTCATTAACTAAACCGTTTTGGGGAGCTAGGACAAAAAGCCAGGGTAACTGGGCTATTATTCAGTAAAGGCAAAACCAAATTATCTATTTTCCGGTTTGACTTAATCCAAATTTGGTACCAGAGAACAGATCAGTGCTCCATTCATGCTTATATTTTGGCAAAGCAGACAGGTTGAGGAAGCCACATGGCCACTTACATTTACACCCAGTCTACTGCAGGCCCCAGAATTAATGCAGAAAAGTCATCTACACAACTGTTTTTAATGACATGATGCATCCTCATCTGCAGCAAGCAATAAGGAGCATAAGCTCACAGACCTTAACTTGTACTATCCATGTTCCCAAATTCATTAATTCAAGACTACAGCAGGAACAGTATTTGAAAAGAATCAACTAATTTAATAAGAGCAGACGCCTCAAAGCCTATCAGGAGTGCAGTGGCAATGGGAGCCTGACTGCCAGCAGCTGTGGTCAGCCACCAGGTCATTAGCAGCACCACAACGCTGCTCCAGACCATCACTCACTTGGTTTCAAAAGCCCAGAGCCCCGACTTCCTTTGCCAGGGGGCAGAGAGCACAAGCAGACTCCCATCATGAGAAATGCAGTCCGTTACCTCTCCCACTGCCCACGGAGGTGCTTCCAGACCTTTCCAGCCTCCGAGCCCCGGCTGCTGTGCGGAGTCACAGAACAGCCCGGGCTGCGAGGGGCCTGGCAGACCCTTCAGGGGAAAAGGCAAGTTTATCTCACACGGTTCAGAAGCATCTTGAAACCCTCCAGCAGCAGAGACTCCACCACATCCCTGGGGACGTATTGGCTGTGCCTACTCCTAAGGACCCCTGCATCTGAACTCTAACAATGGGCAGGTGAAGATTGAGATCTGGCACATTAGGACTAGCTCCCACATTTAGGGTATTGAACATCAATGACACCACGCTGAGTCCACCTGGAAATCAAGTAAATGGATATATAAGCTCAGAAAGGAAAAGAACTCTCTACTGTTGGGTTTTGTTTAGGTTCAGCATTTTCTCAGCTTTACAGGTTTTTGCAGTCATATAGCCAGATCAATGCTAAAAACACAGGGAAAAAATTCCTCTAAGTTCTTATTTTTTGACTATTTTTTTCCTCCCACCGCATGAGCAATTCAATAAAGTGAAGTTATTTTTGGCAAAGAGCACTTTTCACCAAGAATTGCTTAAATGCTTCCCTTGAGCGGTTTCCTTTTGTCTTTTTAAATTCAGTGATTGGTTTTACAGCCATCAAACTTCTGGAGCCTTAACTCTAAGGTTACATATTCCTCCCCTCTTTAACAAGCTCCACTCAGTTACTTATCAATAACTAAGTTAATTTTTGCATTTGATTTTTTTGCAGGAGCTGCCTGCACAGGGCAGTGCTTAGAGGCAGGAGGTTGACATGGTGAGAGCATGATGGAAAAGGAACAGCAGATATGGATTAGGCATGGAGTGAATTAAATACTCACAGGCAAGACTGACAGAAGGAAATGTTAATTTCCTGTAATGGGCACAAGCCAACAAACACCTTCCTTAATTTTCTCTACCACAAATTAAGTTTGCCCTCTTCTTCGCAGAAGCCTTGAGCTTTCCGTTGTGACATCCTCCTCCAAGTGCCCTCGGGGGCGCTGGCCCTTCCTGGGGGCTGAGCCCCGCGCTGCGAGGAGCTGCAGAGGAGCTGCAGAGGAGCTGCAGGGGGCTGTGCCGTCAGCGCAGCGCAGCAGCGAGGACACCCCGAGTCCCGGGCTGGGCAGGGCGGCTCCGCAGGGAGCTGAGGGACAGCAGGACACGGGCACAGAGCAGCTGAGGAGACCAACGGGAAGAGCAGGAGGGTGAGAGTGTCCAAAAGCTGTTGAGACACGAGAGTTATCGTGCTCAGGAGCTACTTGGAACTTTATATCTGTCCCTCCAGAGAATTCCTGCGGTGAGCTCAGTGGGTGCCATCCCCATATTTTATGTATTTTAGAAAACAGAGTGGGATGCTCCATATATCCTCAGGGGAAAGGTCGATTCTGGTTTAAAAACAAAAAAATAGTGTTTGCAAGATTTCCATCTTAGCAAAGCTTTGATTCCTGCATGAACAGAAATTCCAAGGGCTATCTTGTCACAAAGACTGGAAGTTTTCTGATTGGTGGGGAAAAAAAATCCCCAGTAAAAAACCCAACCCCCTCCCTCAAAAACAAAACAAAAACCCTCAAAACCAAGTTCCCCTAAAAAAAGAAAAAACCCAACACCCAAACAAACCCCAAAACCCCAAACAAACAAAAAAGCCCACAACCCCCCCCCCCAAAAAAAAGGCAGCTATTCGTGGCAGGAATGCCTGCCTGGTTCAGCACCCCCTCCTGCCCTCCTCGCACCAGCCCAGCCCGGCGCTGGAGGCAGGTTCCGTGCTGGTATTTGAGCCCAGCCAAAGGAAGCCACTTCCTCATTAAGACATACCCAAATATGGCAATAACATGGAGAGCCAAAAGTAGTAACAGATTTATGATTACCACTATGTGGAAATAATTTTTTTTCGCTGTTACTCAATCCAGTTAATTATCCATGCAAAGTAAAGTTATTCCTGGCAGCCACAGAGGCAGAGCTGACTTGGTAATGGCTGGGGATGGAATGGTTGTTATGCAGGAGGAGAAACTAAATAGTTCAGTATATTAGTCCAAATAGATCCACACTGGGATTGGCCTTTAGAGAGTCAAAATACTGAATTCAACGCTTTTAGGCTTATCATACCTTTTATTTAATAGAGAAGTGTCTGATCTGGGACTGCATCGTATCCCAAAGACTCTACAAAGAGGTAATTTTCCAGCATGCCCTGAGGGTTACAGGAAGAATTACAGAAAGCTTCAAACCATCCAGCTGCCACAAGCATCCTGCATCCTGGACTTTCACCAAGGCAACACCACAGCCAGAGAGGAACCTTGGTGGTTCCTAAATACTTGGAAGGGTGTTCCAAAGCACACCACAAGTGCTTGGTGGCATCTGATGTCATGGAGGGGAGTCCAAAGCTGCGAGTGCAGCACCACCTCTGCAGCAGGCCCAGCACAGCTCAGCCTGGGGCACCCTGGACCCTGGCTCCCAGGCATGCTGGAGGTGCTCTGCTTGCACTTGGAGCTTATTGCCCTAAGAAGTGTCCCCACAGACAAGTTTTACCTCGTGGGAAAAAAAACAACCAATAAAAAACCAAACACCAAACAGAAAATGCCACATTCCTTTTGACAATGGGGGGAAAAAAAAGAAGCCATAGAAGCCATAGAATGGAAAAACCCCTAAAACCTACAGAAAACAAGAGCTGAAAGTGAAGAAAACCACAGAGTTTATTCAAAAAAATTATTTGAACTATCCACAGGCACAGTGATTGTATAAACACTAAACAACAGGAACATAAATGAACACTATGGGAAAAGAAACTGCTGACACTTTTACTGCAGGAAGGACAGACCACCAAGAACAGCCTGACTCAAACACCCAGCATTGGTTCCCACACCAGAGCTGTTTGTGTTGGCTCCAGCACCCAGTTCCAAGCAGAACAGTAAGAACATGCATTCTGCTGATGTTTGAATAACCCCTGCCAACAAATTGATCCCCCAGCAGCCAGGCTGTAGGAGATGCCTTGAGACAAATAAGTGTGAGACAGCAAGAATGTAAAAGGAAAAGACACTCAGCACTCTTCTTCCAGCATCAGTGTTCAGTGGGAGCTCTTTCCATTTCCCTGCTTTAAAATGGATCATTCCTTCCCCCGATCCAGGAACAGCACAGCCCAAAAGGCATTGGTGAGGATAAAGTAGATGCAAGGGAGACGGGGCTGCCCCAGAAGCAGAGATTCCACAGAGGGTAACCCAGAGGACAGCCCAAATCAAGCAGATCTCTAAATACAGCCTGGGAGGCACTTTCTGAAGATCCACATGAATCCCAAGTAGTTGCAGCTGTTGGCTGGAGCCCTGCCCAGAGCCTCCTGCATTCACCTGGCCGCCCTGCCTTCCACAGGTGCCTGCACAGCACTGGCACCCAACAGCTCCCAACCAGTGCCAGTGCCACTCCTCAAACTGCCCAGGGAGCAAACCTGGGGAAACTGAATGGGACTGGTCACAAAAAATAATATTACATTTCTTCCTAGAAAATACAGCTCCCTTCTCCCAAAAGGAAGTAACTTAGCATGGAGGAAAACTGACTTCTGACCATTCTTTGGAGATACCTTAATTCTTCTCTTTCTCACACAGAGTGCTGATTTGGTACATGAGCTCATTCAGGATGTGTGCATACCATGCCACAGATGCAAAGAAAACAGTGAATAATTAAAAATACAGTAAATTTATAATTGTTTTAAATTGTGATGCCCCAGTATAGCCTATTTCCTGAAGAGATTTCATCCTTTCACTATTTTCAGCCTTTTAAAGACTCTTAATATTAAATGGAACTCTGTACCCTTAGTTGTCATTTTCCATCTTGCACAAATAAACCTTTCCCACAGCATCTTTTAAAGTTATAAATAAAACACCCAACTATTTTCTTTTTCCCACAGATGAGAACATTAAAACATTGACATTTTAATCTGTTTGATACAAGAATGAGTTGTGTCAGCACACTGCTTCCAGCTACAACAACAGAAAACCCAAGTTTAATTAAAGACAGAGTGGAGAAGCTGGATGGTGGTGTCTGCAGCAGGGACGTACAGCAGATCCTTGCTTGCTCACCATTTTGGGCTCAGGTTCCTCTCTGGGCATCTGCTGGTCAGGCAAAATACGATGAAAAGGAAGGAGAGGGAGGACAAAAACCAAACCTACTTTCCTCAGACAGGAGATGCAAAAGATGAGACCCATGTACCTGAGACTGACTGACATCAAAATATTACCCAGAAAACGGTAACAGCAGGGCACAAACAGCCCTGACACAAACGTGCACTCAGCCACAGTGTGGGGCTGAAAAACGCACACCTTCAGGACTCACAGCCACGGGTGCTTAGCCTGTGCCTGCCCTTAGTTCCCAAGAACCCCTTACATGGGCCCTGGGAAGGAGTTCTCACAGGGGACAGCCCTCAGCAGCCTTGGGCACTTCTGCTGCCAAATCAGGAAACTAACTTGTATTCTTCAGTCTTAGAAGTGGTATAAAAATGAATGCACGCTTGTTCTGCACGCAATAGATGCCAGGAGCCATCAGCTAGGCGAGAATTCCTCTTCCAAACTGAAAATGTGGTGACCTCACAGTCGTCCTTCTCACTAGGAAAGCCCCAGACAGTGAGCCAGTCTCTCAGGTTTCATTACATCACTGCACAAGAGGAAGGGTGTCTTCTCATTTGTTTACTAATGAACACATCGAAACCACCACAAATAGGAAGATTGAGGGAGTAAAATAAAGTACTTTCAGGAATAGAAGTGAGACTCTAAGGAGTTAATTTTGTTAGCATCTGCTGTTCCTCTCCACGTACCTAGAAGCCTCTTAGCAATGTGCCACTTGATTCTCTTTAAATGTGTCTGTCCACAGCCTTGTCACTCGCTGGCTGGAGAAGAACATTTCTGTGTTTGATCTTGCTCTCTCACAGCTTCAGTTCCCATGTAAAAGGCTAATTCAGGCTAGCTGATATCCCTGGGGCAGGAGACAAGGCAAAGGGAATAAAGCAAGCTGTGTAAATAGGAACAAAATGGAAAGCGGACATGCAAAAAAGAAATAAAAGGTAGAAGAAAAAGTACAGTAGCACTGTTACCAATTGCAGATCCCAAGTTTTGGAAGATGCAGCTCTAAGTGCCACAACTGCACTCTGGTCACACATACCATGGCACGGCTCTCGTGGAGAGAGGCACTCCAAGGTCTTCACCAGCACGTACCCTACCCTGTGAACATTCCAGGCCCACAAACCCCCGTTCCAACATCCCGTCCATGGCAGTGCCTGGGGAAGAGTTGTCAGAAATCCAGACTAACTAGAGGTGATTTCTCCATTACTGCCTGTTAATCAAAAAACAGATCACCCCCAAAGCCTCCAGCCACTGGTACAGACTGTGAAGCAGTGAAGACTTCCCAGAAAGCATTCTCTCCTCATCCCTAAGAATCAATAATCCACTTGTACAGTTCACTTGGACTCTCAGAGAGAAGAGTTTTCCTTCCTAACGTACAGCTTAGAGAAGAGCTTGCAGAAAGTAGCAAAAGACTATTACGAATGAATGTACAGCAAATAGCACAAACAAACCAAACTATCTATTTATTAATTCCTTGGTGTTGCAGAGAAGCAGCAGATAATATCTGACAGAGGACACGCAGTGCAAGCACAGTCCTGTGCTAGGAGCAGAGCTGCTCTGTCCCCACTGGGAGATGCCCCATGCCAAGGGCTGGCACCAGAGCCACAGAGCCAGCTGTCACAGCTGAGAGGCGTTAGGGTCCTCCTGGCATGGGAAAGTGTTTTACAGAAACCTTCAAGAATCTGATGTCAAGATACTTTCTTTACAAGACTGTAGACAGTTCATTAAAAAGCCAAACTCTACAGCACAGAAGCGAGTAGGATTGCTGCTCTTGTATGACTGCATTTCAAAGAGAACCCTTTTCAAGAGGGTAACAGAAAAAAAGACATTTAATAGCAAATTTTATGAGAGAAGGATAAAAACCAGGTAGTTCAACAGTTCCTGAAATCCCAGTGGTGGTCAATAAATCGACTTCTGCTTCACATTATATGAAGAGGCTATACTTAGCAAATCACTGTGTAAGCTGCCTCAATAACAGCAATCCAGCTATCAAGTTTACTTGCAATGAGTCCAACAAAGAAATTAATTTCTTAGATGACAAGAAAAGGTTATCTAGAACTGGGAAAACACATGAGACAAAGATTTCCACTAATAAAACAAATATCAGACTCAGAGCTAAATTTGAAGCTATCTTTTTTTTTTTTCCCTCTGAAAGATTTGAAATCCCTGTAGCCCAAACACCAGAGCTACAAAGAAAACAAAGAAAACATCCTGCAACCTGCCCTGCTAAAATCGACGAGGAGAGCAGAACAAGCCACAGCTCCTTTCAGTACATGAGTTACTCCCTCAGCTCCGTGCATGCCATTCCTCAAGCGAGGCCCAAAACAAGAAAATGTACTGCAGCCCAAGCTCCAGACTTAAAAACAAGGCTCACTTTGAGCTACCAGGTGATTTACTCCTCAAAACTTCAGTACAATATAATTTCCAGAATTCAGACCATACCCTTTCCACAAGTACCCAAGTGCTTCTCATGACTCCGACAAGTAACAGAACACACCTTCCTGGTCTCCTCTTACAGATTTTATTAATCTGTTTATTCCCAAGATATTCCACAGGTATCAATCACCCATCTTATTTTCCAATTATCAATTTTTTTCATAAATATTTCTACAAAAGGGCACCACTTTCCTCTATACTACCCTTTATTTCTCTCACTGTAATCCACGCCCTTCTGTTACTGCTCTCATTTCATAATCCTCGTTCTTGTCTACGTGCATCAAGTGAGCAAACTGATTTATCAACATGCCCACAGGAAGGCGGCCAAAAGCACGAGACAGCACAGAGGTTTGATTTGGAAGGCCATGACACACAAAAGGGATTGTGTGTCTGCTGCCCCGGGAGCTGCTCGCAGCAGCTCTTCCCGCGGCCCCGGCCACCCGGCGTGCAGGAGCTGTAAAATCCCACCCCGCACACCCGTGCTCATGGACAGCACCAGCAGAACCCGCTCCTGCACAGCTGGCGTCACCTGGAAAAGCTTGGTGGATTTCTCTATTGCACAGCTGCAAAGATTAACATCAAACTTTAATCAACTCCAAACCAAAGCTGTGTAAGTCACCTGAAATAATAACAGATTTAGACCACCAGCTTCTGTCCCACATCCATTTAAGGCCAGCTGCCCAATCCAGTGACAAGTCACAGTCCCCTCCTGTGATGCTGTTGTGGCTGGTTAAGCTGGGGACCTCGAGGAACCCCTGGACAGGATTCCTGCAAGTCCCACAGGAACACTGATGACTCTGCTAGGACAGTTATCTCTCCAGGCAGTGGCTTCAAGTCAAACTGCAAGAGTTAAGATCTAGGTTTCAATTCCCATGGTGATTAGAAGAGCTTGTCTGAGGAGCTGTTTGGACCACTAATGCTATTTTTGTTGTATTCTTTGGAAAACAGGCCATTTGAGAGGACAGAGAGAAGCAATAGTGGTGTGGTTTTGTCGGGGTGGTGTTGTGTTTCTTTTTTTCAGAGTTGGTGACATGACTAGCTACAATCTCGTCTGTGTGACACTGATGGCAAAGCAACAGAATGGCCAGTACAAGACTCTGGCTAGTCAAAAAATGGAGAGGGCAATATAGCATTAGTGAATTTTCAGAAGATATATTTTTGCTCTACCGTGTTTTGTAATTAAATGCTTATTGCTAATTAATAGCACAGATATAGCAGGTTTTGTATGGCAATTGACTTGATGCAAAATGACATTTGATTAAGAAAATCAAAATCAACATGACACATCAAGTGGGCTAGAGACTGATAGGCCTCAGAATGTAATTGCAGATAAGGCCAAATACTAAATAAATGTTTCCAGCTTATAGCAATTAAATATCAACACAAAGAGAACAGTTTATTTTATCCCACCCTCAAGAGCTTGACCCTATGCTATGCAGCAGTTTTGTCCATGCTCTGAAAAAAAAAAAAAGCACAGGATGATTACTGAACAAATTTACAGATTAGAGCGATGAAAACAAGGATCAGTGGTAGAAAGCAATTTAGTATGCGAGATAAAGAAGACTGGAGCAAAGATCACCATTTTTAATATAGCTAAATGTAAGAAAACATGCCTAAGCCCCACTTCCAGGCTGGCAGCCTCTCCTGAAAGCAGGTACTCTGAAAGGTCACTGTAGAAAAACATTTGTAGGGAGCTTTGAGGGAGATATTGTAGGTAAATAAGACCATGGAGATAATTTTGCTTTCATATTTCCTCCAAAGCTAAAACTACACAAGTGAGGCTTCAGAAAACAGTTGATAGCAGCTGGTGACAGAAACTCATACAAAAAAAAAAAAAATTAAAAAAAAAATCAAACCAACCACTCCCCTAGAAAGCTGCCAAAAGTTTGATTGAAACAGAAGTAAGGAAGTATCTGGGCATCTCATGCCTTCCTTGAAGGTCAAAATGGACAAAACTCAGGTATCTAGGAGACAATTAGAAAGAAAGCGAAACAGATGCCAATTCTACTCAGCTCTCTGACCAACATCCTCATATGCCAAATACAAGCATTCAAGCTCTCCTGCTTCTTCCTTTCATACCTTGTCTTTGTAGAATATGCAGAGCATTAATATTTATGAGCTTGAAGGGAGCTATTCACACATGGAGAAACTAAACATTGTGCTTTCTTTAGCAATTAAATCCCGCTGCTGCATGTCACAGCTTTTCTCACCCGAGGTACAGAAGTGCCAGGTACTGCTGTGCCCTCCCTCACCTGATACAAAACCTCCTTCTGCAGAGTCCCAGCGGTGACAGCCCCAGCGCAGGGCACGGCCCAAGCCAGCTGCACCCACAGCATCTGCTGCTTCCCTCTGCTCGTGAATATATAGAGAGGAGAGGAAGAAACAGAGAACAGTTTATCCTGGATTCTTTACATCAAAACTCATCTCACCATTCTTGGCTCTTTCGGTTTATCCCTCCACCTTTACAGAAAGTTGGATTTGGCACGTCACACGCAGCTGAACAACTGAAAGCTGAAACACAAAAGCTCAAGAACCATCCGTACAAAGCACACGGGGCCACACCAGAGCGTGGCAGAGCCGAGGAGTTCCAGCCCTGCCTGGGGGTCCCAGGCTCCCACCTGACAGCACCTGTCACCTGTGCTGAGCTGTGATTCCAGCCACCACCAACTCAGGTACAGCACTCCTTCAGCAGCTGAGATTAATCAACAGCTCTGGCACCAGATTTTTTCAGCACACAAAGGGGAGATTTCTGCCACAAGCAGTATTACACCACAGGAGCCCCTTAGAGACCCCAAGTTTCTCTCAGCAGAGCCCACCTGCCCATGAGCCAGGACCCAGCTGCAGCAGAGAGATCTGTGTCTGCCACCTGCCTCCTTCCAACACCCCTGCACAGCTTCACAGTCCAAAGGGACGCTCAAAAGAAAGCTGGAAGGACAGAGAGGAATCAATGTCAAAACAAACAAATAGCTTTCAAGTGATTTGGGACTCTAAAAATGAGGGGTTGTATTTTTAGCCTGCATACAAGCAGCTTTTCCTTTGTCCCCATTTCAGTAGGTAAGTGAACACACCTGCCTCACCTCACACCCTGCTGATGGTAAACATGAGGTCTTGCATTCAGGTTACAATGTGGAGTTCAGAGCAGCCCTGTGCCAAAATAGCACATTTCTGAGGGATGCAAAGGCATTCAATAAAAAGCTTTTAAAGGCATATTTTTAAACTTGCAGCAGGAAAGCTTTTCTGTGTCAAGACAGTAATTCCTTTAACAGCATTGATCAAAATGTCATTCTTTTATGAGTGTACAATACCTTTTAATGGCATACAACAAACCATTAGGGTTCTACACCTCTGTGGAGCACAGAGCCTACTGGAAAACCAGTAACACTGGCCAAGAGATAGCCATTGGGTTTTATGCCTCTCATCAGGCAGAGCTTCTCCATTCTCCGCTGCACCCAAATACCAACAAGTGGAGTGACCTCAAAAAATTAAATCAAACTTCTCACCACTTTCACCGGAGCCTTCTTTCCCACATATTTTCCCCCCAAAATGCCTCATATAAACACAACAAATGTTCTAGCTTTCCAAAGTGGAATTTTATCACCAGGGTCTATCTGCCTCTTTCTTTTCCTCACCAGTGATCACACTTAACCCAAGGCAGCACTGACTGAGGAATTGGAGGGGGCTGAATTGAACAAAATGGGTTTGATTTTCAGAAATGGGATGAAGTGCCACTTGCCCTTTCCTAACACTGCAGTCTGGGGCAGAATCCATCTACAAATCACCTAGTTCTTTTTAAGTGCTCCAACCCTTCAAAGGGTGAGAGCACTGGTGATTGCATTTGCTCTGCTTGAATGGAAGACCAGCACGGGCTTTCTGTATATGCATTCAGCACTTTACAGCCTGATTTTAGCTACAAATATCAACAGGAAAGGGAATTATTTCCATCAGCCCACCTTCAAGGTTTTTTCTGTCAGGCATAAGAGAATATTTATGGGATTTAATCGTCACTGTTAACTGAGCACTGGCAGCAGCAAAAGAGCCGTCTTTCACTCTCTGAAACACTTCTGGACAACAGCAAGATCTCAGCTCCTTCTGGAAGTACAAAGCCATCAGCATAAACAAATGAAAGAACAATTCCCAATAAAACACAAGGTAAAACTATCAACAAAGAGAGGAAAACTAACTAGAAAAAGGAGACAGAAAAAAAAATTGAGGTTCTAAAATCTGGAGTAATATTAACTTCAGTTAATAAAGTTTGAGAGGCTGTTTGTCTCTTACATGCTCAGAAGCAGCTTTGTGCCTCTGACTTCCAGTTATGAGATGCTGCTCTAAGTTTTCTCAGTCCCATCTAAAATTTAAAAATCAAAGTTATTTTTCTTTAAGACAATCTTTATAAGCATACACAAATTCAACTCCAACAGGACAATTGATGCTCCAGAAGATGCCATTGTCTGTGAGAAGACCACAGAGCCAATGCTGCTTTCATCTTCCCAGCATGCATTATTAATCACGGCCAGACACCGAGAGGTCACCCTCCACATGACCCACCTAATGACCCAGGCCAAAACATGGCCAGACTCCGGATTTCAGCGTTACCAGGGAATGATTTCTCACTGTCACATACCAGGAGAGTTCAGAGCTGCTCCTTCATGGTTGCTGTAGTCCAGAGAGTCAATAAACATCCAAGCACGTGTTTGGGATGTTTTAAACAAACACGTGATTTTCTCGGTTACCCAAGGTATATAAACTAATCCCCTGCATTTTGCAATAGCAGCCAATCTCTCGCTGACCTACACGATATGCTGTGCAATAAACATCGTGGCAGCACGGAAGAGCTGTTCCTGTCTATTTCCTCTGCCCCGTACAGCTTGGATCAATAAAAGCAACTCTATTTCTTGAGCTCATCTGTGATGTGGAAACTGAGGTCTGAAATTAAGGAGGTCAAACAGGGGTAACCCAAGCAGGAACCCGACTCACGGAGCACTCCAGCAGGCACCAGGTCCGCGTTTCGCCTGAAACCTCCGCCCTGAGGGCTCTCAAAACAGGTTTAGCGGAGTCTGCCAGAAACCACAGGGATGCATCGGACCCCACCTTTCAGCCAGGAATCTGAGCAGAGGGTGTTTCCTAAGGACTAGGCGCAACCCGCCGGGAGAGTTCGGCACCCAGCGTGCCGAGGAGCGAGCGCTGCCACCCCGCAGGGCGGGAGGGAGCCCCGGCCGCACGGGCCCCGCTGCCCCCGAGCGCTGCCCCCCGAACGCTGCCCCCCGAG
>VWZN01007050.1:63828-115605 GCA_013396955.1 Regulus satrapa | reverse complement strand
GGCTGTTTATTTGGTAATCCAGAGGTGGGGAGGCCGGGTGAAGGGACGCTTGTGCTGGGCAGGCCCATCAGGTTGGGTTTGGGAGAAGTTAAAGCTGCAAGAGGGAGAGGGAGAGGTGAAAAGTCACTTTGNGGCTCTGGATGCTCAGCTTCTGAGCAATTCCAGAGTTTATGTGGGGTTCAGACATCTCCCCTGAGCATAAGCATCGTGTTTCGGGTGCAATTAGAAGGGTAGTGATGCTTCCTCATTAAGGAGATAGATTAGTGGTGGAATGTGAAGCTTGTCCTTCTTCCCAACAGCAGGAATAGCCACTAACAACACTGTCCCTGGTGCCAATTTCTGCTCTCACAGTGGCTGGGGGTGAGAGGAGTGCGGCTCCTGGAGTCACCTCCATTAGTCATGGCTGCTGCAGCTGGCAATTATACTCCTGAAGAGGAACGTTTTGCTTGGCAACTCCCATTTTGAAAAAAAAAATCCCCAAAATAAAGCTCCAGTGTCCAGCTGGCACAGCCTCGTACATTCCCCAGCTCCTGGGTAGGAATCTGCTGTAAAGCCCACGAGCAAAACCTGACCAGTTCGTACCAAACCCGAGTCCCACCAGTGCGGCAGGGGCTGCCCAGAGAGCAGCCTGGGCAGGAGCAGCGGCCGAGCCTCCACCGCCGTGGAGCCATGGTGACTTTTATTTTAGGCTGTACTGCCAAGGAGCCACAGGAGGGCTGCAAGGAGGGCGGCTGCAGCTGGGAGGGATCAGCCACGGCTGACCCAAACCCTTCTGAAACCTGTGTCTGCTCCTGATGGGGTGCTGGGACAAGGATGATTTGTGATGACAGGACAGGTATGGAATGAGGCTCCACGCAGTGGCCCTGGAGATCTCGGATAAGGGCATGCTATAGGTGGACACCAGTGAAATGGATGTTTCCCAGCTGAACATCCCTGAGAGGTTCAAGTGAAGGAGCAGGAGGTAATTCACAGCATTCCTGGATGCATGGCCTTATCTGCTCTGACAGGCCCGGAGCTGCCATGGCCTGACCTTTGGAGCTTTATCTAAAGGCCACAAGCAGACTGTTTGACTTTCTAAACAGTTCAGTCCTGTCTAGGCAGTCACTGACAGCATTTAAGATTCATCAGACGCAGTCCCATCTCCCCATGACACATCCCGGGCTTTGGAAAAAAAAAATAAAAGCAACAATATGGACTGAAGTGCAAAAAAGTTATTTTAGTTTTTGTTATAAACTTGGGGCAGTAAGCAAACAGTGCAGAGCAACCTGTGATAGGATGATGGTATGATTTGCCAAAGAGATGCTTCTGGCCGAGTGCTCTGAAACAAGACCTGTGCTGAGAAGGGCGACACAGAAAACCCCTCACATGTGCAGGTGCCCTTCAGACACATCATGAAACAAGGCCTTTGGGTCACATTTTTTAGGCTGGTCATTGAGCTGCACCTTCCACTGCCAGTGTTTGCTGCATGGCTTAGACTTTCTACCTATCCACAAGGTACAGAGGAAAGGACCATTTTCAAAAGATGAAATCCAGTACCTGAGATTAGGCCACCCAAAGGATTATGACAAATTTCACTTTTATGTAGCACTGTTAAGAAAAATCTTATTAAAATACAAACTATATTTGTCCCACAACTACACCGTTTTTTGTTGAGGAGGTGCTTTCAGGTCATACCCAGCCATTACTCAGAACTGATCCTCAGCTGCACTGGGCTTTGCCCCAGAGGTCACCTCAGGGACACATAAAGATGCTCCAGGCATGTGTGACCAGTGCTACCACGCACAACACGCCTTTCCCTAGAAACAGTTTGGATTTTTGAACGCTCGGGATGGCGCCACATGAACTGAATGTCAAAAGGAAAGGAATAATGAACAGTGTATTCAGCACAACAGTCCTTCTGTTCTCTTGGATCAATCTTCTACATTCCACTTCCTTGAAGGAGCTTCAGGATTTCTACGCAGGGGTATGCAGCATGTCTAGATGTTGCTCTAGTTCAGACTTTGCTATAAAACTTCCCGAGTTCAGGAATTAGATAAAATACCTACTGCTTTTTGCTGTGAAGTCAAGATGCTGAACGGATGGGCCAAGAATCCTGTTATCAGTCATTCCCGAGAGAGCAACTGCTTGTGCTAGGTATGTGCCGAGTGAAGGTGTGCTGAGCAGGATAACACCTGTACCCACCTGTGTTGGATGGAGTGAAGCCAGGTAAGGAGGGGCTGTTGAGGCCTGGGAGCAAGACTGGAGGGATGCCCTGTAGCGCTGGGTAGGCAGCAGGAAGGTTCAGAGCTTGCAGGGGCGTGTTGTCAAACATGCCCTGCTGCTGAGCTGCCAGACCAAGAACCTCGTTGGCTTTTTTGATTCGGTCCAGCTCCTGCTGAGCCATCAACTGACGTACAGTGGCCGGGTCAAAATACTCCTTTTCCTTATCCAACTGACTTCCAATGGTTTCTTTAACTTTGGAGATATGCTGTTGAGAGAAGATATGGTCACGTACAGACAGCCGAGCGCTGTACTTGATGCCACACAAAGTGCACTCTGTTTTGGGTCCCTCGTAACTTGTTTGGTTTATACCAAAATGCTTGGCCATGCTGAGTTTTGACTTCTTCTCTTTCGCCCTCGCATTCTGGAACCAGACCTGAACAACTCTCTTTGGCAGTCCAATGTCATTGCCCAGGACCTCACACTCCAGCATGGTCGGTGTCCTGTAGTCATTAAAGCATGACTTAAGAACCTTGAGCTGGAGATTAGTCATCTGAGTGCGGAAGCGTTTCTGCCCGGGCCGGTCCCCGCTTTCGGCAGACTTGCTGGCTGAACCACTTGCACCAGGGCTGGGCGAGCAGGGGTCTGCAAGGCTGGAGGTTTCACTGTAGTCCACGGTACCTTCGTTGTCGTACTCTTTGCTGTAGAAGCTGGGAGCTGGGCTGACAAGGCCAGAAGACAGACGATCCTCGTATTCAGACATTGCTATCATGGCTGCTTTAGTCAGACCTTCGCTGGGTCCCGATGCGGATTTGGTTTCGGTTGCAATCCCTGTCGCGCTGTCGTTGTCTGCGTTCCCTTCGTCTCCCGTGGTAGTGTCTGTGATTGCGGTATTGACAGAAGAGCAGTCATCGTTGTCCAGCTTTGTCTGGTCAAAGTTCAGATTGACTGAGGATATGGAGGGACTCTCAAAGTCTTCAACCCCTTCCACCTTAATGGAGGACGGACTCAGCAGGGTTCTAGGTGACAGCTCCATGCTCTTGTTCACCGGGGAGAGGGGAACGCTCTGTCCGTCGCTGCTAGCTGGTGGCATGTGGGAAAAGCTGGCTCCATCGAAGATGTCTCCTTTCATCTGGAGTCCCCCGTCGCAGTCCAGAAGCATAGCAGACAGCGTCAGGTTGTACCCAGCTCGCTTGGCCTCGTGCCAGTGGCGGGATCGGATATGAGCCTCCAGAGCTGTCTTTGCTTTAAAGAGAGCTCGGCAGAAGGGACAGCGTCTGTGAGCTTGGGCAGGCCCCACGGCTCTGAACTGCCCCTTCCTCTCTCGAGCACGGGTGTTCTGGAACCACACCTGTACCACGCGCTTCTTCAAGCCCACTTCATGTGCAATGTGATCCAGCATCTTCCTTGTGGGGTTGGAGTCAAGCAAGTACTTCTGGTACAGGATTTCCAGCTGCTCAGGGGTAATGGTTGTCCTTAGACGCTTGTCTCTTTGGGGTTCTTCTCCCCCAGTGCCACTGTCATTCTCTCCAGGGCTTGCACTGGCCTTTTCCTCTAGCTTTCTCTTCAGCGTGTTCATGGTGGATGTTGGAGTTGAAGGTGAGGTGGCTGAGCTTGCTGGAATCTGTGGTAACGTTCCAGACAGCAGCTGGCTTGCCAGTAGCGGATTACTGGGATCAAAAAGCATGAATGGCATATCCAGTGTCCTGTCCAGGAATGGGGGGTGGATAAACTGGTTCTGTGCACTCAGGAAGTGGAGCTGCTGATGCTCTTGCCAATGCTCAAAGGAAGGAAATGCCAGTTTACACTGGTCACACTGGTACGGGATTAGCTGAGGAGGTAGGTTTGCCAACTGCTGAGGGGTGGACGTGTGAATGGGTTTGAGGGACAGATGTGAGAGCTGAGATGGACTTGGACTTGACTGTGACAAGGAGCACTGAGGGGGCTGAGGAGGAGGTGGCTGTTGCAGTGAAGAGGGGGAGGATAACTGTGAAATCTTTTGGTGTGCTGAACTTGTCTTTTGTTCTCCTTGGTCCTGTTGCTGCTGAGGCTCTTGCTTTGGTTGCACTTGCTTCTCTTGGGTTTGGTTTTGCTGTGTACTTGGAGGTTCAGACTGCTTTGGTTTCTCATCTGTAGCTTCTACTTTAGAACTAAAGGTGGAGGAATCATCTGCCTCTGCCGTGAGCTGCAGAAAAGCTGAGGAGGTCGCATTGGCTGAAGATGTAGGTGTGCTGTAAGCTTGTGAGGGCATCGGTGTGCTGCAGGAGGAACTCGTTGGAGTCAAGAGCTCTATTGCATCCATAGAGTCTTCATTCTGGCTATCATCCTGTCCATCCTCATCCTCATCTTTGTAACAAAGCTTTTTCTGGTGTTTAATGAGATCAAAAATGCGCTGGAAGACCAGACTGCATTTTTTGCACTGGTAGTTCAAGTTGCTTGTTCTAATGTACCTGTCATTTGTGAGCTCCCGTCGCTCCCCGTCTTTGCCTTCTCCCTGATTCTCATAGTTCTTCCTAGCTTTCTGACGGGCATTCTGAAACCACACCACTATAACACGTGTTGGGAGGTTCAGCAAGTTAGAAAGCTGCTCAAATTCATCGTCCTTTGGGTAAGCATTGGCATCGAAGAAGTCTTGCAGGACTCTGAGCTGGTAGTCAGTAAAGCGTGTCCGAGAGGAGCGCTTGCTTCCCCAGTACTCCTGCTTTTGAGGCTCTGGAGAAGGAGGCCGTGAGTCTATCTTCAGCTCTTCCAGACTGGTAATGGGAGGGTTGCTGAAGTTGTACGGGGAGTCCTTGTTGCGCTGGCGCTCCTTGAACAGGGTGTTTCTGAACCAGTGCTTGATCACTTTCTGGGGCAATCCAGATTTGTCTGCCATCTCTTTGATCTGCTCCTCACTTGGGGAATTGTTAATGTCGAAATACTGTCGAAGGACTCTGAGCTGGTCATCGGTGATCCGTGTGCGTGGCCTCTTGTTCTGCTGCTGCTGGAGAAGGCTGGGGTTGAGCTGATGCTGGTACAACTGGGCCAAGTCGGTGGGCAGGGGGTCTACGGGGCCCAGCTGAGGCGGCAGCTGTGCTGGTAACGTCTGCAGGGGCATGGTTTGCATCATGAGGGGGGAGAAGATGGGCAGCTCCATAGGCATGGAGAGCTGGGTGAGCGGCACAGATGGCTGGGCTGGTGCGATAGTGGGAGAGGTGATGGGTGGGGCAGAAGTAGGGATGGCAGGAGCAGCAGCTGGCTGAGGAGGAGCTGGAGGGAGCGGAGGGGGCGGCGGCGGAGGCGGGGGCGGTGGCTCTGGGGTCTGCGGCCGCAGCGGGTACAGCTTGTCGTAGTGTTCTCGGTATTGTTTGGCAAATCTCTCCAACTGCTTAAAGGGAAAGTAATGTTGGTGAACGTGCTCTTGGTGGCTCTTCAGGATGAGGATGTTTGAGAAAAACTTGCCGCACGTATCACACTCCAGCTTTTCCAAGTTCTCACCTTGCTCTGTCTTCCCATTTTTCTTCTGCCCCTTTTGCTTGTTCTCGTTGTACTGAATGACGAGCTCAAAGCCAAAGTTTTCCAGCAAGGCTTTGGTGGCGTTGCCCCTGGCGTCAGAAGCAATCCGTGGAGGCAGTATGGAGGGCTCCGAACTGCTGCCTGGCACAAAGTCCTTCTTCTCTTTGGGTTTTAAGTTATCAGGAAGAGACTCCTTCAGTGTTACATTATTGTCTCCCCTCTCTGTGCTTTCCCTTTCCCGTGGGGTTTCTTTATCTTTCTCCTTCACTACAGATTTATTCTTCTTCTCTGGGTGCTGGCTCTGCTGTAACAGGACGGAGTGGGGTTGTGACAAGGACAGCTGACCTTGCTGCTGCTGCAAGAGCTGTGGATGGCTCTGCTGAGGGAGCTGAACTTGTGCCTTCAGGTCCTCCAGCAAACTTGGAGCTGTCCCAGTCAATGTCAGTGCACCACTGGTGACAGGCAAGCTGACTTCTGGATTGAGCTGGAACTCGGCACTGGGGATGTAGAAGGGGAAGAGAAGATGCTGCTGCTGCTGCAGCTGCAGAAGGGTCTCAGTGGTCATCGGAAAGTGCGGCAAAAGTGCTGGGTTGAAGAGCTGGGACTGCAGGAGAGCAGCTTGCTGCTGCAGCTCCTGCTGCAGGTGAGCCTGGACCTGTGCCTGTGCCAAGGTTTGAGCTTGCTGCTGCTGCTGCTGCTGCTGCTGCTGCTGCTGCTGTTGCTGCTGCTGCTGCTGCCTGGATGCAATCATGTCAGCCAGCTTCTTGCGGTTCACCTCTTTGGGCTCCGCAGGGGAGGAGATGTTAGTGCTTACAGCGTTACCCAAGGGAGGAATTCCCACACTGTCACTGGAGACCTGGTTGAGTAGGCTGGGAACGGGAGCGGTGCCTGAAGTGCTCGTGCTGGTGGTTGCAAAAGCGTTGCTGTTGCTGGCGCTCACGGGGCTCGGTGTGGACGAGCCCAGGGAGAGGCTGCTGCTGCTGCTGCTGTTGCCGGCTCCGTTGCTGCTGCCGCCGGCCGCCTCCAGCTTGGCCGCGCGAGCCTTGGTCTGGTGCAGGACAGACCTCATGTGGATCTCCAGAGTCGAGCTCTGGCTGTAGGCCACGTTGCAGGTGTTACATTTGAAAGGTTTATTGTCTGGGCTGCTGGTAGGCTCGGGTTGCCCCGTAGCAGACTCTTGGAGGGCTCGTTTCAGTTTATGCAGATGAGAAACAGAATTGTAATGTACGAGGAGAATGTTCTTTTGTGTGAAGGACTCCTTGCAGACTGTGCACTTGTATGGGCGAGAAGGATCTAGAAATTTCTCCATAGTGAAGTTAGGGCCCTTTCTGAAGGGTAAGGCCCTTTTTGGTTCTGAGCCAGAGTCCTCTTGCACGGACCCCGAATCGCTGCCTGTTGGGCTCTGCTTATCTTCCAGGTCGCTCTCCTCTTCCTTATCTTCCTCGACTATTATTGTGTGGTCCTCAGCAAGTGAGGGGTCACCCATAGCAAGGAGGTCCCCATTGACCAAGAGACCCCCGTACAGCTGCTGAATGTCCGCCTCGCTCAGCTCCAGGTGGCTGGTTTCCAGGTGCTTCTTCAGGGCCTGGAAGGTTCGGAAGCTGCGCTGGCAGAGGCAGCACATGGTGGCTGCCCGGATGACGTGGTACTGGGAATGGAGCTGCAGCTTCTCGATGGTTTTGAAGGCCAGGCTGCACTGGTTGCAGCGGTACTTGTAGACGTGGCGGTCAGAGACCGGCAGCTGGGGCCGCTTGGCGTGGACGTCGTTGAAGTGTGTCTGCAGGGCTGCTGAGCTCTTGAACACCTGGCTGCAGCCCTTCTTCCAGCACAGGAAGCCGGAGTCCTCCCGGGCAGCGCTCGGATCAGCTGCAGTGGGCTTGGGGTCCCCGCTGTGCTCTGCGCTGTCCGATGGCAAAAGGGTCTTCCCCACATCCTCAGAGATCTCTGTGAAAATAGAATTAGAGCAAACCCAAAAATTATACCAGCACACCACGGTAGATCAACACCTCTTTCAAGTCCTGAATACTCTGTGGTTTTTAATCTCCAACACGACAAGTATTTCTAACATTTCTCCTCTATCTTCATTCATTTGTTTCAATACCAGCCCATTAACCTCATCATGGCCCATTGCATAAACCTACACAATTTACTTCCTTGCCCACTTTGAATATCTGGAAATTATTCACACACACATCCCTTAGTGCATTTATCACCTTCAATTCTCCCTTTCAAGCAAAAGCTGTTCAGCTACCTCTGTCCTCACCGTTCCTTGTTGATGTCCTGCCTATTTTCGAAAAAGAAGGCTCATCAAACTGAACACAGTATTTGAGTCTAGGTCCTATCAAAGGGAGGATTAACAGGAATGAAACTGGCCCCTGACCAGGTGATGGAGCCGGGGGAGTGGTGGGACCGTGGATCTCCTTGACCTGCACTCACCAGACTGTTTCCCCAGCTCCTCTGCGCCTGCGTTCCCATCCTTCTCCGGAGCAGCTGCCGGGAGGAACATGCTGCTGGGCATCATCACCTCAGGGGTTGTCACCTAGAGACAGGCGACAGGACACAGGGAGAGGAAAAACACAGGAAAATATTTTAAACATCCCCAGTGGCAAAACTAGACATCAGTACTGTGAAGTCAGAGGCATCATTTTTCACAGCTCACTGAAGACTTCGTATTTATTAGACAAAGCTCAAATCAGTCAAAAGTGTTTCTACAGTTACATTCTGGACATAATTAGCAGTGCACACTTGAAGAATAATCTTATTATTAATATTTTTCCTTTATGTGGAATTCAGACTTTGATCACTGACAATGTTTTGTCATGGGTTGTGAAACTTCTTGTGCAACCAATTAGGTAGATAAGTTGAAAGGCCCACCTTAAGCTGCTGAAAACATAATAAGGCCCCTAATTAAATCATACCTAGTAAAGTACACTGTAATCTTGAACCAGGGAGCATTGCAGCACTGTTTTCAAAGTGTATCGATGCAGGGAAAGGAGGGGCATGAGAAAGAAAAGTACAAATAAGGAGAAAGGTGACAAAGGAAAGGATGAATAAGAAAGGACTAAAGAGAAAGCAAATAGTGAAATAAAAAGCTTTTGGTAACCCTTTCCTTGCTCTGAGTGATGCACTGCCTTTTGCTTCTCTTCAGGTATTTGGCTAGATCCTGCACCATCAAAACCAGTGCAGTGCTGGGACACCGCCACTTCTACAGAGCTGGAGAATCTGCATGGCTCAGCTGGAGAGGCTCTTTGGAAGAGCCAAATGTGCACACTCATCCTGTCCTGGAAACTGTTTCTTTGGATACACCTGGTCACAAACCATCTCACCAGCAGCCTGCACAGCCTGACATCAGATGCAGGACAATGAATGTCCTTCTGCATGTCTGGAGACAACGTCTCACACTGCTGGAACGCTGCCTCACAGCACCGGGACAGACACACTTGTGTCACTGTCACCATCCCTGTGTTTTCCAGCACAGGGCTTGCAGTGCTGGTCAATGCCTGTGGCAAGCAAAGACTCCTCTACAGCCTTGAGCAGCTGCCCATCCCGCCTTGCTGGCACCAGGGAGTGTTCCCCTTTCACCACTGCTCCTGGCAATGCCTGTGGTGCTCCTGCTCCCAGCCTCCCACTGCTGGGGAAGGTGAGCCACAACTAAACACTCGTATTCAGGGGTCAGGCTATGAATCCACGGATATGGAGAGGGCACCTGAGCCCCAGATTCCAGGAGAGAGACAATGTGTGGTGGCTGCATGCCGTGTACCCGGCTCTCTGCACAGCCAAGGACCACAGGGCTCTGCAGGAGATAGGAGCACACCTGTGGGGAAGCTGAAGCTCACAGAAAATCTCAGGATGAAATGGTGGCACAGCAATGGCTTCAGAGCCCTGAGCTGGGACACAGAGCTCCCTTCCCTTCCTGGGCCAGCCTCCGGCCAGCACGGCAGTGAGTTCCAGGTCCCATGGAGCAGCAGAGAAGGCAGCTGACACATCCCAGGAGGGGAGCTGAGTGCACCAAACTCATTCCACCTTCTACTCCAAACAGAAGTGTCTGATGGCTGTGGGTGGTTGGTTGGTAGACGTGAAAGGTCACAGAGTAATTTCCAGTAGCTGGGCTCGGAGGAGGGGGATGAGCACGGACGCCGAGAGGGGGAGGCAAGAAGAAACTGTCCCTCTCATCTCTAGCAGCAGGAAGAGCCTGCTTTCCTAGGATCTTTAGGAATTATGAAAAATAAATCATGAGAAATTAAAAAAAACCCCAACAGAGTAGAAAAAGAATAAAATTATCTAACACCTCAGCTGCACATCATTATAGAGCTGTGGCTTTTCATAGGCGTTACAGTACGGCAGCCGTCCCCACCACCACGCTCAGTACGACGGATCAGTAATTGTTTTCATACACTTTAATTAGAAAAACTCAGATGGCTATGAATAATAATGGAAAAGAGAGACTTTTGCACTTGAAAGGTTGAAGTCAATCAAGTGTGAATGACGGCAAAAAAGAAAAAAAAAAAGACACCAATTCATCAGGCCTCTGTTGTCTCGCCGTGTCTTTAATCATAATTCCTGATTGGGATTCAAGAAGGCAGTAAGCAGCGGTTCTTTGTCTGCCTTCACCTTCCGTCAATTAACTCTCCCCGAAATATAATCATCAACCTCACATGCTCCTCTGCATCTTAATCTGGGGCTCCAAACCTGTAAGTCCTGCCCTATATGTGTTTAAGTAATTACCTTTATCTACCTGCATCTCCACAGCCACTATTCCTTCCCTTCCTTCCATCCTCCCTCCACCACAGGGGNAAAAAGGCTGTGGTACATTAAATTGCTACAGGCACAAAATTCCCAAAGGCAAAGAGAAAAAAAGCCTGGAAAAAAGTGCAGGGAACCAGAAATTCTGGGTATGGATGTGGGAATTGTGGCAGTGCAGCCATGGGCTGGCCTTGGGGAGCAAACCACTGGAAACAAAGCTCTGGTCAGCAACTGGACCCACTCTAGTCCTCTGGCTCCATCCAGGCCGCTCGTGTCCCTTTCCTACACCATGATCCAGGGCAGGACCCTCCATCCTTTCGTCCCCATGGACCAGCCCCGAGCAGGTGGCAAAGGAACAGTGAGTGCAAGGGGGCTGCACATCCCAAATTGCTTTGTACTGACACGGAACTCCAGACTGCCTTATTTGAAGGGTTTGTCCTTTTACACTGCAAAACCATCCAAGGACAGCTCATTTCTCTGGACCTGCAGCATCTGCCTCGCATGCTAAGGCTGCTTTCCGTACGAGGCGGGAGTGGGGGCACGACGGGGCACGAAGGTGCCGTGGCCCCCTGGCAGGAGCGGCGCTCCGTGACACAGCACTTTGCACCACAGACGTATTTCATGGCATTAAGTGTTCCTGTGATCCAAGGGAGTGTGTTTACCTGGAGCACAGCCCGTGTTAGTGTCTGTCAAACGCTCTCCACCTCGCTCTCACCCGCACGGGCGATACCTGGGGTGTCATCCTGGCAGCCCTCCTCAGCTTGGCAACCCCTCCCCTCCTCAATTCCAGTCTACCCCTTTCAGAGGCTCCAACACTGCTTTACAATAGCAACACGTCAGTCAGTGTGAGCCATTACTAAAACACAGTCCTCCAGCTGTGAGTTCAACAGATGTGGTTTGTCTCCTCCCTTCCCTTCTCCTGTTCATACCTGTTCTTTTCAGTCCAACATCAAACCCTACCCCCCGTGTGGCTGCAGCTACCATCTCCTGGCCCGTAACTCACCAGCAAAGCTCACTGTGGCATGGCACCTCGGTCACCCCGGACCCAGCCCTGTGCACAGCCTGAGCACCATCCCCTGCAGCTCTGACAGCTAAGATCCCTCTAAGTTCTCCTCTTGTCACCACACAGAAGGTCCTTGGAGGAAGGGGAGTTGCTGGACAAGCCTCTCTGATTCCAAGAACCTCGCCTTTTGGGTGAAAATCAGACCCCTTCAGCAGATAAAATGTCTTTACGATGATGAGATCCACGGAGAGGCAGGTGCACCCCGCTTTGGTGGCTATTTCTATGGACACAGTGGCCTGGCAAGGACTGACGGGGCCAGGCCTCCCGCCCCACCAGCATCCACACACTCTGACACCTACAAACCTGCTCCCCTCTGCAGGAAAACCAGTGGGCCCACTCCTCACTGGTGACAAGCTCCAGCAGCCACATGCACGGCTCCGGCCACCAATGGATCTACTGGATTTTTAACAACCAACTGCAGAGCTGCTTGTGTGCAGGGCTGGAGGCTCAGAGCTCAACACCCATCAATATAACACCTGCATATTGCTGACATGTCCAAAAAATTACTCCTGGCTAGTGTGAGCAGCCAGCTCCTCTCACACTGCACCTGCCTGTGCAGGCTGTCCATGAACACCAAATGAGGTGATGGTTCTCCTGAATATACCCCCAAATACTGGAAACATGCAGCTCTGAAAAGAAAACCTCTAGAAGAGGTCTGAGGAGATACATCACTGTCCCCATGTCTATGAAACCAGGGGAATTACAGATGGGAGGGAAGGTTCCCCACCAGACAAAGGAGGTAATTTCCATTACAAAGAGAGAGAGAGAGGGTGCTGGAGTGAAAAGCTTCATTAGACTCCGAGAGGCAAAGTGATGGCAGTATACCAAGGTCACTTCTAATTTAGACCATCTAATTGGCAAACATGGCTCCAAATGGCTATCATCTCACAGGGCTCAGAATTAATGAAGCCCGATTATTTTCATTACCTTCATCCGAGATGGAGAATGAGACACAGAGTGAGAGGGAAAGGGGGGAGAGGGAGGGGGCGAAAAGGAGGGAGAGAGAAAAATTGAGTGACAGCAGAAGGGAGAGAGCAATAAGAAAAGACAATAGAAAAGAGAGTAAAAATGTAAAGATAGCAGGAGGGGGAAGTGAGATGGTAGGGATGGGCAGGAAAGACTCTGGGAGCAAGGGAGAAAAGAAAAAGATGGAAAGATGACTGGGACACTGGGAAGATGCCCTAAACTGAGGAAGAGAAAGCTGACAGCAGACAGAAACGTGCAGAAGGATAAAGGCTGGCTGCGGAGGAGGGAGAGCTCCCACTCCCAGAGGCTCCTGGGAAGCTGTGCTCTCTCCCAGCTCCAGCCCATCAATCCCGTCAATCGTCTGCACCTCACCCTCGTTACGGGCCCAGGCAGAGGCCGTGATGGGAAAGGCAGCACCTGGCCCTGCTCACAGAGGCTCAGATGCCACCCAGAGAGAACTTGGCCACGTTCGTCCACCAGCCCCACGTAAGGGAAGCTGCAGGAGATGGGGGAGAGCGCGAGCCTCTGTCCCCGCGTGGCACTGGGGCACGGCATGTGCTCTGCTCCTCGGGCAGCCCCGCCAGCCCCCGTCCCTGCGCCGGGGACAGCGGGAGGACACGGGGTCCCGCGGGACAGCCCGCCCGGCTGCTCGCTGATACCGACGGGAGGGAGCGCGACCAGGCAGCGCGGGGATGCTGAGCGCGAGCAGGAGCAGTTCCCATGGCAACAGACATATTAGACACTGCAGGTTCCTGAACGGCGTCTGATAAGGTGTTATTAGCTGGAGCCTCCCCAGCGCCCAGCGCCGAGCGGGACCGGCTCTCAGTCGCAGCGCTGCCCTTCCCTCGCCCCGGCGCGCCTCGGACCCGGCTGGATCTCCGCGAGAATGAGCACAATCGCAGCCCTCCCATGCTGCCATGTTCTGCACAAACCATGCCGACGTCTCAAAATACTGTCACAGAATACAAAAAGACCCCCCTTCTTCCCCCCGTGCTGTGAGACCCGGAGGAGGAGAGGCACCCCTCACCCCATATATGTCTCTAGGTGCCAGAGGGAAAAAAGGTGGGAAAACCAGGAACATGCATGAGGATGAGCATCATGGCTGGACCAGACTGCTGATCCTTGCAGAGCCCTGAGGGCCTACTCTGGCACAGCAGGTGGACTCACCTAAGGAACTGTGCCTGACCTGCTCTGCAGAGCGTCCTGAGCCCCATCATGAGGGACTCTCCCCATTCCCTCACATCCTGGAGGACACAGATGTGCTTGAGGAGAGACCAGCCCAACCCTCCTGCTCCAGAGCATGCATCCTGCCCAGGCACCCTGCCTGGCTCGAAACAAACCCCTCCACAGCTGCAGGACAGCTGCCCTGAACAAACTGGTTATGCCCACTAGCCTAGGGAAGGGGCTTGGCTTCTGCTCACTGCTCTTAGAAAGCCAAAACACCTACCACCAGTGTAGTTATGAGGTGAACAAGGGAGGTTCAAACCCTCAGACGGTATTTACACACTTGAGCAGCACCATGAAATGGACACAGGTCACAGAGACTACTGGTCTGTGGGATGGGACAGCACTGTAACCCAAGTGCACAGATGGCCAGCAGGGCAGAGCTACATCCTGAGAAACCCTGAGGGCACAGGCAGCCAGTAATGCAAGGCAGGAAGATAAGAGCATAAAGGCACTTATGGAGTGGGAACTGGAACAGGCTGCCCTGAGAGCTCTGGACTCCCCTTTCCTGGAGATACTCAATTGCTGTCTGCACACAATCCTGAGCAACATGCTCAAGGGACCCTGCTTGAGCAGGGAGGCTGGACTGGAGCAGCTCCAGTGGTACTTCCCAAGACTACTCATGACTCTGTGACTCCTGTCTTTGAGAAGGAGTCACAAAAGGAATCACAGAATCATTAAAGCTGGAAAAGACCCTTAGTCTTCCAAGTCCAGCCATCAACCGAACACCACCACCATGTTAAACTGTATCCTCAAATGCCACATTCACATGATTTTTGAACACCTCCAAGGATGTGACTCCACAGCTTCCATAGGCAGCCTGTGCCAGAGCTTTCCAACCCTTTCCATGAAGAAATTTTCCCTAATATCCAATCTGAACCTCTCCTGGTGCAGCTTGCAGCTAGTCCTCTCACCCTGTCACTTGTTCCATGGGAGAAGAGACCTACCCCACCTGGCTCCAGCCTTCTTTCAGGGAGTTGTAGAGAGGAAGAGTGACAGAAAGAGAAGACAAGAAAACTGTAAGAGAACAGCTGGGCCATGCTGCATGTGCTTGCTCAGATGTCACAGGAGTGAGCTGGTGAAGGGCATCAGTGTTACAACAAACACTGTTATTCACCCCCAGCGCCAAGAACCAGCAAAGACAGGTTTCAGAAAACAAGCAGAAACAGGGTGCAAGAAAAAAAATATGAAGAGAAAGAAGTGTCAGAAATCAAAATAAACACTTATTTCATATACTCGATGACAAGATCTTAAATGGAGACACAACCTTGCATCAAATATTAAAACAAAGAAACAATAGGGACAATATATCCCATCAGCTGCTGCATCTTCCAGAAGCTTTTGCACAAGCTGCCATCCCATGCACTGACCTCATTTCACTGATTTCCCAGGGAAATCACTCAACAGTCGAGCTTCACAGGGCTCAAGCAGGGACACAACACAGCAGGATGCAGCAAGCCTCAAGGGCAGAGCTGTGACAGGTGAAGGAGCTGTCTCTGCTCCCCACCTTAGTGGGGAAGGCAGTGGCGTGCCGGGATGGCAGCAGCCATGCTTGCCCACACAGCCACTCACCGTCATGATGAGTTTCTCCACGCAGTCAGGCGACACGCTGTGCAGGTGGGTGAGGTGCAGCTGCAGGTGGATCTTGTTGTTCAGCATGTCCTGGCAGAGGGGGCAGCGGAGCATGGGCTGCACTGAGTGCTGGGTCATGGCGTGCACCCGCAGCCGGTTCACGTCTGTGTTGCTGTACTTGCAATAGGGGCACTGGAACATCTGCGGAGCAGAAAAACGGATCACACGCTTCTTCCAGGTGCTACTTTCCTCTCTTACAGCCAGGCTTCAAGAATTGGATACCTTCTACCACCACTGCCTTTCACCCTCTTTCTCCCATGTTATTCTTTGCTTTTGGCACATTTGAAACACATTACCTGCACAGAGAGACGGGTTCCTCCGCCTTACCTGCTCTGATTTGGTCTCCTCTGAAGTTTTTGACCACTTAAAGGAGAGAGGTGACTCAGAGCTGCTGGGAAACGATATTCTCTTAGAGGATGCTGGAGGCTCTGTTGGCTCCTTCTCTGGCTGGCTGGCTGGTGCTGCAACAGAAAGCGATTAACATCAGCACACCCCAAAGGGGCCTAGGCTGGACGAGGACAGGGCTTCCATTTACTGCTTGACACACGCCCCAAGGACTCGGAGGAGGGGGAATCTGAGCACTGGCCTACAGTGCAATGCACACCTGGCCAAAACCAGCTCCTTCTTGTCGCTCTCCCACAGCAAGGGAACTGTGTCACTGATGGCCAGAAGCAGAAAGACCTCAGATGTTTCTGGGGGATGCTTACAACCTGCAGGAGACTCTGGGCCTGTGGCTGCACTGGACACAGAAATGCTTGGCCAGATGGTGAAGGCCCATGTGTCACCTTTAGGAGCAGCTGGACGTACTCAGTAAGGTGGAACTCATACCCCTGCTGACCCAGGACATGCTACATGCAGACACTGAAGTGTGTTTGCCCTGGAGAGGGCTGGTAGCTGCAGCTGTCAGCCCAATAGATGGCACCTGTGCTGGCAGCAGTGGTGCTGCTGCGATGGCTCTGGCCAGCTCAGCCCATGCCTCCAGAGGAGTGTGCATTATCTGGTGCTTCCTAGCACATGGTCTTGCCAAAATTTTGGCAGGACTCAGCCAAGGGGACCCAAACACTCCCCCTGTGATAAGCCGAGAAAAGGCCATTTTATTCCAGCCAAACAGAGAAATGCAAATGAGCCCTAAAGTCAACAGCAAAACCCTCCATGAGTTGAGGCACTGAGAGAGGCACATCCCTGACCTTTCTCCTCCCCTGAACCCTGGCTGCCTTCAGTACATAAATTTGTGGGACATCTATTATTTAAAAACTGTAAGGACAAGTATATTATACACAGCCCCCATCTCCTCCTCCCCGAACACACATTCATAACGGTACTTTAATCTGTCTCGAATCGACTTCAAACCCATTTCGCCCTTAATGGGAGTTATTCATTTTCACTTGAAAGGTAATATCTGACAGCTGGATATTTAATATGATGGATCAGCTGCCGATTAACAAGGCGCTGTAGCATTCTCAGGCCAGTCCCCCATACTCTTCCCCCTTTCTCCTACTCAACTTGTGAGCCCGCTGGTATCTGCTCCTTGATTCACATGATACTGGCAAGAGTCAGACCCCATCCAACTGCTTCCTTCCCAAAGACCCTTCTGTGCACTGGCACGAGCTGTATTTCCAGATGTACCACATCACAGCACAGAACACAATTCCCGTTTCTAACTACCTTCTCTGCCAGTCTTCATCTCTGCATTCAGCTGAAGAGACAAAGTAAGTTCTGGGAGAGGGAAAACAAGTGTTACAAACAGGTAACAGCACTTCCAGAGGGAGCCAGGGATTAGAGCATTTGATCTGGGACTGCTGAATTTCTGCTGGTAGGCTTGTCCATACCAAATGGGCTTGGAAGTGATCTTCTCCCCCACAGCACTGCTGGCTGCATGCCTGGTGCTTCATGCCTGGCTGGGCAGCAACCTCCATGCGTGCATGTACAGTCCTGGCTGTACCTGAAACCCAAACCCCAGGACTCTGCTGTGCTGCCAACTCCACAAAAATATCCAAACCAGGGATGGAATGAGTTGGCAGTGTCAGTGCTGAATGATGGGCACCATCACAGATCCTGCTCTGTCCTCAGAGCATGATGGGCTGCTCCGCTCAGCTCAGCGACCCAAGGCTCTCCCTGGGGTTCAGAACTGGAAACGCCTTGAAGATGTCTGCAGGGCCAGAGCTGACCTGCCTTGCTTCCTATGAGGAATGTGCTCGGAGCACTGGGAACACGGCACCACTCTGCTGCTCCTCCGTTGAGGAACACGTCGAGTCCCTGCCGGGGGCTTTGGGGAGGAGAGACCCCCCAGGAGCCAGCACTGTGACAGGTGAAGGACCATGCTGCCTTAAAATGCCCTGCCCGAGCCCTGTGTGATGTGAGTGGCTCTTGCCAGGAGCCTGATCACTGCAGCCAGTGCTCAGCGTGACCCTGGACACTGACATGCCAGCCCTGATCAGGCTGCTGGCCTGTTGGGATGAGCAGCTGGAGACCCCACATCTGCCAGCATGGTCTGGCACAGCCAAGTCCTGCTCTAGACCTGCACTGGGCTGGGATGACAGTGACAGTCATGCCTTCGGGTTCTAGATGGTGGCTCCTGCACTGGGCACTGACCACTGCCAGCTGCTCGCCCGTGGAGTGGTTTTGGATGCAGTCACTGAACTCAGCCCATCCATCAGCTAACCCCAGGCTGCTGCCTGGGGACCAGCTCCAGCCTTGGTCACAACAGGGTATTTTCTCATCTCCTTTCTACTGGGAAGCAGCCTGCTTAGAATTAGTAACAGGTAATTAAAACGTACCATCTCCTAAGTGTCCAATTTCATTAAATCACTTGATCCAACCCCATAACCCTAATCCTTCAAAACTAGAATTATTGATGATTGCCCAGACCAAATAACTGATTTGTTGCACATAGGATATTTATTTTAAGTATTAGTTTTTGAGTTGACAGCTCAGCTGGGAATTTCAACACCAAGACTGAAGTTTACTGTTGATAAACAGTCAAATGCACAAAATGACACATTCAGTCCACATCACAGATGATCAGAGGAATTAAGAATTCTCTGCTACCAGGAGAAATGAGGACACGGCTTGGTGTCTGCCTACAGAGCTCTTAGCATAGCCTGGGACCTTGTGTCTGTGCAGAGAGGTCAGGACAGAATGTCCTGAGCTCAAAATGTCCAGGAGGCCATGGCCTTGAAGGGCTGAATGACACTGGAGCACATGGAGACACGACCTGTGCCGTGACCATGGCCAGCATCTTGCTTCCAGGTCTAGGCCTCGCAGGGCAGAAAAAGGAATTCGCTTTAAAATATGATGTATGCCTACATATTGCATAGTATTGTTATTACTTTCATGTGTCCCCTAAAAGCCAAGTGTGATGGGGCGGGGCTGCCACAGCCCTTCTGGAGAGCTACCCATCTTCTCAGCAGCTTCTGCTTTTCAGAGGAAGCAGAAGGAGAGATCCTGCCTGGGTATATTCCAGAGGTGAGATGGCAAAGGCACTTCCCTGCAAGTGGGGGCCTTTCCTTTCTGGTTCCAGAGGCAAAGCCAGCACGGATCCCCTAAACTGCTGCTCTCCATCCTGGTGGGAAGGAAGTCACCACCCACCTCCTACTCATCAGATTCTTTTAGCTAAAGTATCACTGACAGCCCCTTCATCTAAACTTCCATCTCCCAACCAAGCAACATAATGGAAAAGCCAATTAAATGATTATTAATTCATGCTGCTTTCCGTAAGCCAGAGGTTCTCATCTCCCTGCATTCCGTAAACCAGCTTGCCACTTGCCCTAGAAATTTACAGTGGGGTTTCTGCTATTGCCATTGATTTAAACACCGCCAGCCTCCAAAAAACTCCTTGCCGTGAAGTCCAGCCGCTGGCCTGGGGAAAGTTCTCAGTGAGACCAGGGAACTGTGCTTTCAGTGCCTGATGGAAAACAGCATGTTCTGTTTTTGGTGGTGCCTTTTCCTCAAATCGCCCCAAAGAGTTCTTGGAGCCATCACTCAGCACTGCAAGTGCTGGGACCAGTGGGAGCTGCTCCTGTGCTGCTGTGCCACACAGCCCTGCGCCATCAATGGCCAAGGCTTCTGCCAGCACCCGTGTGTCTCCTGAAGTCCAGGGCTACTTTATCTGTTTTGTCCATTCTCCAGAAACTGCTGTGATGCAGGACTGGCCAGAGCCCACGTGGACTGCTGGGGAAGGGCAGGCAGCACCCAGCGCTCGCATCCTCTTCGGAACATCCAGCCAGCATCTCCTCCCCAAACACCATCTGCTCAACTCCCCATTCCCTGAAGGAGCCGCCATTCCAATCAGCTGCTGTAGCCCCACTTGCTATCAGGCCTGTGCGCTACCTGTTGCTCTGCAGCATTTCTCAGCTCTGTTTGACAGTAACTCAGATGACAGGTAAATGCCCCACGCTTGGTGCACTCTGCACCCATCCTCGCTGCTGCTTCACAGCCCCGAAAATGGCTCAATAATTTGTATTTCTATGCCATGTCATACCTTCCCACCTGCAGCGAGTACCCACAGTTAAATTACTATTAAATATTAAATATTCATATCCAGAAGCTCCAGCCACCACTAGACTTCCCTGCCTTGCTCCATATGAACACGAAACACCCAGCAGATGCCTCCGTGAGCTGCCAAGCAGCACGAGGAGCTCCCGGAGGTGGGGTTTTGCTTGGCACCACAGACCTGTCCTGCAGCCCACTTCAGTTCCTGCAGCACCTCCAGTGCCACCAGAGCCCAGCAGGCCTGGAGCTCAGCCAGCTGCTGCACGGAGCCACCTGGCCCAGCCACGTTTGGGCTGGAGCTGCCACCCAAGAGCCTTTTGTGCTTCACATATTGTGTTGGAAAAACACAGTTACAGGCAGCCTCCCAGTCCTTCTCTGCCATCCCCTCTCCCAGGTTTCCCTGGCTCAGGCCCAGTGCTCAGTGGCTCCATCACGCCCCTTGTCCCCTTCCTCCCAGCCTCTCAGGCCCCCACAACATCCCGGCCCTTAAGTGCTCCACAAACGCCAGATATTAAAAAAAAAACAGCAAAAAGCAGCCGGGGGGAGGAGCAGGAATAGATTTCCGTCAGGATGTGCCTGACCTGTTTTTTTCAATTTCAGTAATTAGAAAGGCAGTCGGCCTGTAGGAATTATTCATAAACTGCAGGAGCTGTGCAGTATACATTTATGTTAAACATGTCAAATCCAATTGAAATCATGCCTGCCAGCACCATACTCCATAAACACACTTTTCTGCAACAATTTCCCAGCTCTCAGCAGCCCATTAATACTTCCTTTAATAGCAATCTACCACGGATTCGAATCAGGGACGGTCCATTGCACTAATTGCTCTGTTAGGTGAGCATCATGGACTTAAAAAAAAAAAAAAATCATTAACAAAAATAAAAGCCCTTCAGGCCAGTCCTCCAGAAAGATTTCATTTCAATCTATATTTTAAGTAGACTTTCTTTCTTGTTTTTGTGGAAAAAACCTCTGATATTCTCTGTGTACCCAATGGTACACAGTGCATTAAGGAAGCCTCTGATAGCTGGGTCACTGCTGGTGATGGGCTTCCCCATCAGAGACATGAACCTGCACCACCCCAAATCTGACAGGCCTTGTACTGCAACGAGCGGGGCTTCAGCTGAGCCTCTATCATCTACATCCTGCCTTAGAAATGGAGCTGGGATCAGGCACGATTCTTTTCCCTCTTGCTAGTTTGCTTGTGGAAAATCTCACGTTAGCCATGATGAGACAACGTCTAACACTGAGTCATCATGCACACAGCATCTCCCTGCTCCAGCGTGGAGGCACTGCCATCTTCCAGAACCTTCCAGAAACCACAGAAATGTCTGCAAAAATCAAGATTCAATGAGTTCTTCTATGGGATGGAGTTTTCCCCATGTATATTCAATTGAAAAGTACACCTAAAAAAAAATTGTTTCACATTATTGCATTTTAAAATAAGTAGAAAGAATGAATCACTATATTTATTTTGCAGCTGACACATTCTGACAAGTTTACAGAGGAAACAGAATCAGTTCTCCCCTTGATGCTGACACTAACCCCAGCACAGGTTGTACGTGGACGGCGCCCACCACAGTGCAGACTCTCCCTGCTGGGCTAGGGCAGGAAGACAGGCAAAGGAACTCAGTGTGTCTTGTTACAGATCTTGTAAACCTTTAAGAAAGTGGAAGAGATAAATCCCCTGTGCACAGTGAGGAAACCGAAGCACAAAAGGGATTAAATTGCTGAGGAATATCACAATCAAATTGCAGGTGGCGAGCAGCGAAGCGAAGGTCTGTCCCCCTCCCCTTTCACACGGCCCACCACTGGCTTTCAGCCCACACCTCTCCTGCCCCATCTCCATCTTCACAGAGTCACCCAGCTCAGAGGCTTCTCCGAAGGTCAGCCAGTCCATCCAAAGCAGGACAGACTGAACCTGCCTCATTCCTGACGGCAGCTCCTCTAATCTTCTTGAAAGACCTCTGAGGAACCTTCCCAGAAAACCCACTCCAGTGCTTAAGCCACAGGCTGTACAGGAGGACTTTAAAAATTTTGTTATCTAAGATCAATCTTTCTCCCTTCAATTTAAGCCTTTTGTTTCTTGTTGTCTGTATCCTCAACATGGAGAACAAATAATTTCCTTCCTTTCAGAAGCATTTCATGCACAAGACTTATGTCTTGTTCTCCTCTTTGGTCTTCTTTTGGTCAAATAAGCCTGTTAATTCAGTTTTCTTCTCCTGACTGACGTTGCTCTTTTCTGGGCTGTTCCTGCTGCTCTGGGCTTTCTGAAATTGCTGCCCAGCCTCCCCAACACCCCAGCTCAGGAATGGAGAGCTTTCCAGTACTAATGAGACCCACCAATGGTACAATATTGTCACCTACTCAGCAAAGCCAGTGCTTCATTTCAGCCTGTCCTGAAAAGCGGCATCGAAAGCCTTCCCAAGGAGACACTGACTCCAAACAGGACCTTCTTCACACGAAGGGAAATTGGGTCGTGTTGACATGATTTGTTCTTGACAAATCTGTGTCGACTGTTCCTCACTCATTATCTTCCCATCAGCACTTACAAACAGTTGTTTGGTCAATTCCCGGGAAAATCTGGGGCAGAGATGGCAGGTGTACAGTTCCCCAGCCCCTCCTTCGCTCGGGGACAAGCCCCGTGTGCGTCCCCGGCCGCAGCTCTGCTCTGCTCAGCACAGGAGAGAGCAGCTGGCAGGTTTGCTGTGCTGCAGGCACTGTCTGCCAGCCGTGCCCAGGTGCAGGACAGCGGGGCAGGGACAGCTCTCGGCATCTCCAAGGCTCTGCAGCCCTTCCCTGCCAGCTGAGGGACGGGCTCTGCTGAAACGGCCGTGCTGCCCTGCTCAGTGAGGGCACATGCAAACAGGGCCTCACGTTCTTTAGCTTTATGACAGGGTGTCACAGCCTTCCCTCCTGCTCTGGGCCTGCAGCCTCCTCCAAGGAGAGCGACCCCTCCCTGCCCACGGCTCCACTTGTATCGGGCCTTCGTGTCCCTGCACACTTCTCTTCTGGGGCTGTCGGGTATAACCTGACCCAGTTTCCATTCCTTCCCGTGACCTAGGGCCAGGAGGACCTGCCAACACAGTCAACATTCCTCCAGGGACAAGAGCAGAAACAAGATCGAGGTGTGGTGCCTGCTCTGCACACCAGCTGGACAGCAACAATTGGTAACATTATCCTCCTTTAAGTTTATGAAGTTCAGGTTGGTGGTGTTATACGTCTGGAAGCAGACAGAGTTCAGCCCCAGCACATCAGACACACCTTGGCTTGCCCAAGGCTGGTCCATGGGCTCGCAGGCCCGCTCTGTGTCCTCCCCACACAGTCCCCCATGGAGCTGTCCCATTTTGGATCTGCTCCTCGGCTCACAAACACTGGGTTAGGAATTTCACTGACAGGGTGAAGAAATGAAACCATCCAGATTCAGAATTTCTGGAAAGAAAAGGGTTTAAAAAGTAGGCTCCTCATTTTTCCTTACATATTTTGAGTTATAATCTTTGCACACAGATCAGCCTTTTTAAGTTCCTTAGGTTTGGGGAAAGAGCCCTATTTACCCACGAAGAGATTTAATCAATAAACAGTACTTAGATCTGTCTGTGACACTTCACAAAATGGTTGTGCTCAGGATCACACAGTCCCAGACAATGAACTGCGACTAAAAATCACCTACAGCCAAGCCAAATTGCATCTCTGGGTTAAGAATCAGTCTGTGATGGGAAAGAACACACGAAACAACCTCAGTGAGTGCAACCCACACTGAGAGCACAAACGTCCACAAGGCCCAGCTTGCTCTGCTTCACCAGTTAGAACACATCTTCCACAGACTGAGATGGGCTGAGATTGTACCTGTTGAGGTGAAAACCACATTCCTTTTCAGGAAGACAATGCAAGACAACGTATCTTTGTCTGGGGCTCACCAAGAAGCAACCCTGAAGGGAGCAGGAGAAGGCTGCCTGGAAGAAAGGTCTGTGCAGACTGAGGCATTGCATGGACCAGTGCTGAGCCTGCCAACCAAACGGGACCGGGAGCCAGAACCGCCGCGTCTTGGGCCAGCAGAAATGAACACTACCCTCAGCATTCACAGGCTGAAGTGGTCAGCAAGGGCCAGATGAGGGTGGGAGATGGATGGCCCTCTCCAGAGTGAGCCATCATAGAACCAGCAAATGATATGCTTAATCCAGCCACACACTGGCTGCTGGCAGGAGGGGTCACCTCCTTCTCCCTCCTCTGCCAGCTGTTGATCCCCACTGCCCGGGGCCGGTCCCGGAGCACCCGTGACCCACGCATGACCCACCACAACTCAAACTGCTGAGGATGTCAAGAAGCTACACCCAAAGCCTTCACAGAGGATGACACGGATGTCACGCTGATTCTGCCACGTTGTGGTCAGCTAAAAAGTTTTGTGGACCACTGTTTTTTCCACCTCCCTTTCCTGGATTTAAAGAAAATGAGGGACCGAACACCACCTCTGCTGAATCACAGAATCATACCTGTCCATTTACTCTGGTCTTTGTCTCCTCCACTCTCTTGCTCCTTGGCAGGCTCCTCAGCATCGCCAGCTGTTTCATTGGGCCCTTCCACATCTTCACTGGGTTCTTCTGAAACAAGAAAAGCAGAAAGTGTGACACAGACCTGGAAGGCAGAACAGAAAAGTAGGTGGCTGCCAGTGAGTAAGAGCAAGAGCTAAGGCTGTGCACAAGTGTTAGGTGGCAGGTATCAACACCACCCATGTTCTCCCAACACACCTGCTTATTGGTAAAGACAGAATCTGTAAAGAACTGAGAGATGAAGAGAAAATGAAGAATCCTGCCTACTTCTACCACGTGGAGCTACTGGAGCCCCCTACAGTGTCACGTACAGTGAGTTACATGGTTGTCTACACCATAAGGTTCTACCGTCACGGCTACACGGGGATTACAAAAGCATCTGGGAGTGACTGGAGCCTCTGGCACCTCCAGCCTCATCCTTCCTCCTCATCCCCAGCTCCAGCTCTCCGGACCCAGCGGCAGGGCGCAGGACTGACCCTGGTCACCGAGATGCCAGAGTCCAGTACAGACACATCCCCTCCCTCCTGCTCACACCAAGCTCGGAGCAGCCCCAGCCCCGACACGAGGCAGAGGAGGAACGTGCCAGCAGTCTGGCCTTCTTCCCAGTAAGGGGAAGAGCCTGCAAACCCAGGCAGCACCATGCAGGTGCACAAGCACGGGGGAAACACTCAGTGAAGTGCTGAAAGCTCAGAACAAAACATAGAGCACAGTGGTCCAGCCCAGAACAACAGCAGGGGCACAGAGTGTGTGTGGGGCAGCTCCACTCCAAGGCACCTCGTCAGCTGGGACACTGGGAGTGAGAGCTGTGGCTGCCAGACCCCTTACACGGGGGTGTAACAGCCACATTATCGTCTACTATGATGGTATTAATGAACAGTCCCTGTAAGGACTGGGGTTACCCCACCACTGGGCTAAAATGGGCACTTTTAGGCCATTATACCCATTTTTAGGCTGGGGAGTTTAGAATTTTAACTTACACCATCTGGGCTACCCCATGAGCCCACGCTATCCTGAGACTCACCTGAACCATCTAACAGGTTCAAGCACCAACACCCATCCTCCTCCTAACAAAGACAGTGCTAGAAATTCAGATTAAAATATATATATTAGCAGTTTGCAGATACTCAGCAGCGCCCTTTGAGGATATGACAGCCTAAATTGGGAGTGAGAGGGGAGATGGGTGGTAGCACTGACAAAGGCATCCAACATGATAGAAAGACACATATCACTGGTGGAGGGGTGAGATGGGCAGTCTGCCATGTGAGCTGAGTGCTCAAGTTTGCTGGGAGAAGGGCTGTGAAACCAGCAGCTGGGTTCATATTTCAGAAATTAAAATTCCAATCTTTTTTCCACTCTAGGGAAAAAAACACAACAAACCATCCCCACCTCAACCCCACCACCCTTGTGCCTTCAAACCACTTCATACAGGGCAAAGGTGTCCTTTCAGCTGGGGCTGCTCCTGTGGAAGCACATTTTAGCTGGTTTTATTAAAAACCTTTGGTAATGGGTTTCTATATTTAATTTAAATCACCATTTTAGCCACTCTCTGTGGGCTCAGGTGCTCCGAGGCCCCCCCGGACAGCGTGAGGAGACGGCCCCCCTTGCCCATGGCCCGCAGCCCATCACCCCCTGCCCTGGTGCAGCCCCAGCCCCAGCCCCGAGCCCCCGGCCTGGCTGAACAACAAAGGGCGCCCGGCGCAGCAGCACTCCCAGCTGCCACCCGGAGGTGTCAGCATCGGATGGGAGGAAGAGGAAGGGCGAGCCAGGCTCAGCCAGTCTGGGCTCTAACCTGAGCATGTGGAAATAATACGTGTCTTCCAGTGTGCTGTCTGGTTCGAGGGAAATAAAATAGGACATTCATAAGCAGTTACACCATCTGTCTTTATACCATCATCATCATCAACAAGGGAAAAAATAGCTCTTTAAAATGGATGAAAGCCCAGGCTGACAGTAACCGGAAAAATGTGAGCTATGAATACCAATAACAGGAGAAAATGATTAAAAAACAAGGCTACAAACAGCAAATCCCCAGCATGGCTGCGGCTGCAGCTCCTTGTGTCCATCCACCCACCAGGCTGGACTGAGCCCCCACATCTCTGGCAAGGAGCACTCCACAGTCCTGCAACTGGAATGCTCTCCTCTGAGGACACGAACTGCTCCTGGCTCAACACCCTCGGCTAGGCAGAGGGCAGGGAGCAGATCCAGCTGCAAACCCTCCTCCTGCTCCACCCTGAGCTGTCTTTTTTCTGCAAAGTAATTTTTCTAAAGCAGGGTGGGAAGGGAGCAGAGTCTAAGAGATCTATCCAGGGAGGCTCTGAACCAACCTGGGTAGGTCCTTGTACCATCCCTGCTCAGCTCCTTGCTGCCAGGGCCTCTGGCACAGAGCCCTAGGGAGGGAGAAGTGCTAACTCCGTCTGCCTCATGATCCGCTTCCAGCAGACTGCTCTGGAAGGCTGAGCCCGCTGGGCTGGCCGTGCCCACCGAGCTCCACTGTGCCAGGCACGCTGGGGACAGCCAGCCCACCCTGCCGTGGGCTCTGCCCCACTGAGACCTTGCCTGCAGCGCTCACCCCATGCCTGACACAGCTTCTTCCAAGCAGACCTCAGCAGAGGCAGGGAAAGCAGCAGAGCCCTGCCCCTGGCAGGTCTGTGTCCACACTCTCTGGGACAGCTCGGCGGCAGCTCCACGGCACAGTGCAGGCCTGGAAAGCAAACACCTGAGTGAGGGCTGCCAACATCCCTCCCCTGGACTCCAGGGGGAAATCCCTCTGAGAACAAGGCCAGCAGCACACCTGGCAGGGAAAGGTCTGCTCCTCCCTCAACCCACTGCACACAGGGAGCTCCCACTGGCCCTGCAAACAGGCGTCAGGAGCCCAGCACCGTCCCCAGGACACAGGAGCCTCCCCAAGAGCAGCTCCTGAGCTGAACGAGCGGTGCTCAGCAACACGGAGGGAACTTCAAACCACCACGGCCTTTTAGCTACCACTGACCCCTCCTCCCCAAAGCTCCTACATGCTGTTCGGACTTCAGAGGTGCCAGAATGTTGCTGTGGGATTTGTATGGGGGAATGGTGTCCCTGGGAAATCCAAACAACACACACTGTGCACGGGTTCCCATGCCAGAGCTCCACCCTGAGTCCATGGTGCTTTATTAATAACTTTAAAAAGGAATTTTCCAACTGGCAGGGCTCAGGTTAACACTGAGAGCAAGGAAGTGTAGTCCCTGGAGCCAAGGGAGCCGCTCTTCCATCCCAATCCACCTGCCCCACACAAAATCCTAGGCAGTCTTTGCTTCCTTCATGAATAAATCATTTTAGAGAGCAGTATTTCCTTTTAATTTAAAATTAAACCATTCACTAAGCGGGAGGTGGGGGGGGAGGAAGGGGAAGAGCAGGAGGAGAGTCTGGAAAATCACAAGTATCTGACTTCTGCAGAGGTCAGAGAACCTCTGACTCAGTCACACACCAAAATGCACCCACAGTGCCACGCAATTGCACAGGATCACACCACTGAGGTCTGTCCCTTCCCAGACCCAGGAAGTTTGAGAGCTGCAGAAGTCAGCGAATGCTGATGGGATCCAGACCAGCTTGAACAGCCCAAGACCTCTCATCTCTTCTTCTCCCAGTCAGGTTTTCCTTAACAAATCCAGATCTCTTATCTGAAGGGATAAAGGGCATTTCTGGGGTGGCAGAAATATAGGCATGGGAAAGAGCGTGCGCTGCCTCTCCACCCTCCGGCAGGCTTGAGAGCTGAGAAACATTAGCTGTCATGAACCACAATCAAATCAGGTTTGAAATATTTAGCAGTGGCTTGGAAAATGTGGCGGTGCAGCTCTGACAGGCGAGATGTGCAGACACCCATTTTCCATTATAATGGAAATATCAAGCCTGTTCTGAATATGTATAACCTAGAAAAATGTATTGATTTTTCATTCGGCATTAAAAAAATGAAATACCCTGCAGCTGTCAAAAGCCTTTTGTTAAAAGCTCATCTTTCCTGGAATGAGGTTTACCAGAAACAAGTTTTAATTGTACACCGGGTCTCTCCTTTGGAACAAAAAGAATCTCTGATGCTCCCTTTTACGGGATAAGTGGCCAAAAAAGCCAAGAGAAAGACAGGCCTGAGCCCCGGCTGCTGGGAGTTGGGCGAGGGCTGGCTGAGCACGGCCGGCACCGCCGCGCCGGCCAGGGGCTGCCCACGCCGGGCCAGCCTGACCCACGGCTCAGCTGCTGTCCCCTGCTGTGGGCCCGTGCCCTCCTGGAAGCCAGGATGAGCTCAGCCGCCCCCGAGCTGTGCCAGGTCACCGTGCAGGGCCTGGTGCAGCTGCCTCGGGAGGCACAGCAGGGTCCCACCCTGCACCCTGCCCGTGGGCTCTGCTGTGCTAACGGAGACAGGCAGAGCCCGGATGGGGTCTGGCCTCAGCTCCCACGGCGGGTGCACCAATGTGCTGCAACACCATCTGTGCCAGCTCCTAACGGGATTACTCTGCATCAGCTCGCTCAGCCCTACTGTTTTCCTGAAAGGAAAAGCAGGACTCCAAGCAGTGCAGAGGCAGCACCAAGCAAGGTTACGAGAGGAATGGCCCAGAGTTCCAGCCTGGATGGAAAGCTAGCGGATGAGTCCCGCCTGACAAAGGGCTGCAGGAAAACAATACAATACTAGATGTACCTTGGTTTAATGACACTCCAGACAGCTCCACTCCAGAGCGTGGCCAGAGCACCTCTGCCGCTTCCACTGACAAACAGAAACTGCTGACTATGGTGTGCTCAGCTGATACAGACATCAGAGACTCACAAAATTGTTTGGGCTTGGGAGGGACCTTCAAGACCATCTTGTTCCAAACCCCTGACACAAGCAGGGACACCTTCCACTAGACCAGGCTGCTTCAAGCCCCATCAAACCTGGCCTTGAACACACCCAGGGATGGAGCATGCACAACCAAAAACTCTTTCCCTGGGAGAGCATCACCATTCTCCCACTCCCTGGGAACAAGGGCTGTCCATGTTTTTTGCAAACTAGACTATATTTTAAGCCAGTGAAACCCGAAAGAGACTTATCCCCTTTAATTTCAGTAAGACTAGAAAGGTTGCTCTTATTTTCACACATGAAACATTAAAAAAAAAGGCAAATTCCTTGAGCATGTTTGTAGTGGAGCGTGATGTGATTGTGTTGTCATTTATGGGAAATAATCACAAGCCCATCTCTCCCTTTCCCCCCATTTTCCAGTCCAAATAACCATGAAAAATTACACTTCAATGTCAGGAGGACAACAAAGGAGGGGCTTTCTCCTGCGGCTTGACGGCTTTTCAGCCTCCCCTTTCTTGGACAAAAACTACCTTCAATTCTGTTTCATTTTAAATGTGATCTAACAAATGCATCTTGACAAGTTCCTTTCTCTTTTTCTTTTAAACAGTATTTTGCACAGTTTAACCTAGCTCCAAACTGGAATCAGCTGGAAAGGAGATGCATGCAAAAACACAAACACAGATCAAACAGGAAAACAAAAGAGCCCATCTACAGCTCCAGGTCTGCAGGGAGAGGACAGAGCGGTCTCCACAGAGAGAGCTGCAGGACAAGGGTCCAGAGACAAAGGAGACCCACGGGAGGGAGAGGATGGAGGAGCTGGATGGCAGAGGTGACAAGGCAGGAGCACAGGAAAGGTGCGTGGGGGACGGGTGCCCAGCCCCACTTTGTGACACGTGGTAGAACTACTCGAGCAGACAACGGCAGGTTTTGGAGAATCATGGAACCATTTGGGTTGAAAAAGCCCTCTGAGATCACTGAGTCCCACTGTTCCTTCAGCACTGTCAGGGCTTTCACTGACCCATGTCCCCAAGTGCCACATGCACCTGGCTTTTAAATCCTGCCAGGGATGGTGCCTCTACCACTGCCCTGGGTAGCCTGTGCCAGGACTGGACAATCCTTTCCAAGAAGGAATTTTCCCAATACTCAACTGAAACCTCCCCTGGCACAACTTGAGGCCGCTTCCCCTCATGCTGTCCCTTGTTCCTTGGGAGAAGAGCAATGCAGGCCCTCAGCAGACCATGCCAAGTAGAGCAAGAGATGCTTTGTGCTCACTGGGAATATGGGCTCACTTCAGAAGAACTGGGGAGATCCACAAACAAAACCAGTGCCGATGCCAAGCTGAAGTTAATAGCCAACTTTAGCAACTTCGCAGCAAGGTACATCTTGAGAACACGGTAACTCTAACAAAAATGAGCTATAATTAATTCATGCTTAGCCTTAGGGGCTGAATATGCACAGGAGAGCTCCCAACAACCTTAATCCATCATTCTCACAAACCACACTTAAATGAAACACTAAAATGTCCTCTTTCTGTTTAGTTTTTATTTAAAATATACAACTCCTACTCTGTTCTCCCTCTCCATGGTATTGCTCCAAGGAAAAGTTAATTAATGTCTTGCTGACCCTCTTTCTCCCCCTCCCCAACTGTTTCCCAATCTCAGCATGTTTGGAGTTCTTTTCAGCTCAGCTAAAAACTTGGGGCAGCCATAATTGCAGTGCCCTGGTTTACGGACTATTCAAATATCCCAGCAGCTCGTCGTCCAAGTTCCCAACACAGACATGGGGCAGTGGAGGGGAGTGGGGGGGGCTGATCCAGGGCAGGGGAGCAGGGGGCTTCAGGGTTAGGGGCTGAGCATGCCCAGGAGCCCTGAGAAGGACAGGGCAAATACACCCAGCAGGCTGGACAGACACTTTGGTCCCACAAGGGCAATACCTGTGTCTGGTTCCCCAGGCAGAAAGAACGGCCTGGTAGAGCTGCAGTAGCGCAGATGTGGTGTGAGTGGCCATGGTCTCACTCCACTGCAGAACAGCGAGGCAGCTCCTCAAAGACAGAACCCCACTCCCAGTGCTGTCGCTCGAGAGCCCGCAGTCTTCATTCCCCTGGCACCACCCCCGGGCCAGCACCCTCAGAGCCTTCAATCCAAACACCTGGGTTGGTGCAGAAGGGGGAGCAGGTAACACAGGTGAGCTCTTGCATGCACAACGAGCACCTGCTGAGGAGAACAGGGAGGGGAGACAGCGCACAGCTCCGCAGCCATGGAGCTGTCCTTGAAGGCATGCTTGAGGGCTCCCACGTCACCCTGCACGGCAGGGATGGCCTGGGGTGTTCCTCCCTGGGTTTGGGATAGCGGCAAAACATCAGTAATTGCTTTTTCCCTTGTACTAACGAGCCTTCAGCAGCAGCGACTTCAGCTTCCTGGAGCCAACAGCCCCTTTTTCTCCACCTCTCTTGGCTTCGGGTAATTGAAAGCGACTGCAATTTCAGTGCTGGCTCTCCAGCACTCAGCTGCACCAGGAGGTCAGGGAATGTCAAGTGAAGCCTTTCCACTCACTCCCACTGCTGCACGCACTCACAGCCCGTCCACGGCCCCGAGAATGGGCAAAATTACAGGGGCAGTGAGCAGCCGGGGAAGGCAGCGCAGCCCCACGGCAGTGGGGACGGGGCTGCCCGCTGCGGCCTTGTGCCACAATGAGCTGCAGAGCCCTGCTGACCCTGGACTTCTCTTTTTCTTTCTTTTCATTTAAAACAGCAGATGGGTTTCTTTTCACAGAAACCTTCATTCTTTTTTTTTTCAGTATCGCAAAACCCTTTTCCCCTGTGACACCCACATCTCCTGACATACACCAGGGAAGGATCTTCCACTGGTCATCAGATCTCAGGTAACAACGGAGAGTAGCTGCTCCACTCCTAAGTGAAACACAGAGGATCAAGAAGAAGGGAAGAGCACAGAGCAGCTCCCAGTGAGACCCGTGAGGGTATTGACAGCTCTCGAGCTGCCAGCCTGTGGCCAAGCAGGGAGTTAGCACCAGGTGGGCCATGCCAGTGCACTGGGCAGACAGAAGCTTTCAGGCACCCCGGGATGGTGCTTGGTGTCTGCAGTCCCTGGGCTGGCTCCTTCCCACTAACAAGGGCACGCCAGGTGCTCTGGGGACTGGATCCACTCCTGGAACCTGGAGCAAGGCGCATGCACAGGTGGTGACTCCAGCAGAGGCCTGTGATAAGAATTTATTTCTCCCAATTACAGGCACTTGTCCCCAGCCTCAGTTCATCAGCACGGCACAGGCGAGTCAATGAAAGCCCCGTAACGTGCTAATCAGATGCACAGCGACTTCCTGGAGCTGCCGGCTGCTCCTAAAATAAGTGACAACTTTGGGATGTGGGTTTCCAGTCCTGCCCTCTCTCTGCTGCCTGTGCTCTGTCTATGGCCAGGCCAGAGGTGGTTTCCCTGCTGGGTCTGAGAGGCTGCCTTGTGCTGCACACGCGTGTGGAGGGGCAGGTAATGAATGCAGTGCCTGTTCCTGTGCTTTATCTCCACGGCCACAGGAATCCCTCTCTGACAGAAGCTTCCAAGGATGAGTTATAGATCTTCAGATTAAGTTTTTGGGGTCTTATTTGAATTTGATATAAAAAAATTTGATCCCTTCGGCCCAAAACCATTCTGAAATAACCAGTGAATGTCCTGAGAAGACAGAGGAGGGTCTAGATACCGCCCTCACAGAGCAAATGTAAGGTGAAAATGCCAGGGAAAAAATCACTGCCGAGCTCCCTTCTGGTGTCCTCAGAAAAAGAGCACCTCTGCTTTTGGAAACCTCTGCTGGAAGTGTCAGACTGCATGTGGCAGGTGCGGAGGGAGGGCTGCGTGCCCAGGACAGGGTGATGTCCCTGCTCTCTGGGATGGCTCTGGGCTGTGGCCATTTGGTTGAACATGAGAGCCCATCCCCGCCTTCCCCGTCCAAAGGGAGCCCCGGGAAGAGGCTGTGAGCTCCGTGCTGTGCCCCAGTCTGGCACAAACCGTGCCTGCCCCAGCAGCTGCAGCGCCCTGGCAGGGAGCCCCGGCGGCGCAGGGCACGGGGACACGGCTGCAGCCTGCTCCCGAGACCATCGACCCAACACACACTCCCTGCCTTCCAAGCTGTTTACGATCAATATGCAAATTGCCCATGGCATTGATCCGGTATTAATTTTCAATTAGGGAATCCACAAGGGGTCTCCCAGGGTCAATATCCAACAATCCAAGGTAACTCCACAGTGGAGCCTGTGGGACTGATGCTGCCCAGGGCCTGGGGCTGCTCCTGCACCTCCTGCCCCAATCCCTATGGACAGTCCTGATGCCACACCGGTGCTGGAACTTGGGGCCAGCCCCTGGCAAATGGATTTAGGCAGCAGCCTTCAACCTACACTCTGTGTTACCTGTGTTAAGATCATTGCTGGCGGTGGGAAAGCCCAGTGCAGGGCTGTGCATGGCAGTTTCTGTGGTTGGTGGTGGGTCAAGGGGTTCCAGCAGCTTCCCAGGGACAGAGCAAGAACCTAAATGCTGCCTTCCACGGTGGAACACAAGTTATGGAAACACGTACATCTCCAAAAACATGTAAGAAGTGGGGAAGGTGCCCCTGTGTTACACAAAGGTAAAAGAAAAAAGTGAAATAACTGAAAGTGCCTGAAAATCCAGAGAAGCACGCCCCTTCCCAGCAATGCGACCTATCCCACCAGCCATGCTCCCTGCTCCCTCGCTTCGGGAGGCCCAGAGTGAGCCAGCTGCTGCTCCAAGCCCTGTGGTCACTCTGGAGAGGCGATGTCCCCTCCACACCGGAGAGGTGACGATGTCTCCTTCGAACAGGGGAGGTGATGTCCCCTGTGCACCAGCCAGCCTGTGCCCACCCACGGCTCCACCACTCACTGTGCTAACCAGCACATTAGCTACCCAGGCTAATTGGTTTATGGATAACATTAATTACCATGTTGCTCATTAATGGATGAAATCTTTATTGGTTCCATTGATCAGCGGGACTTGTTAGCCGGCCTCCTAACCAATGGCGGATGTAACAAGCTCTCTTATTGGCATATCAATTAATGCAATCAATTTCTGGCCAGCGGCTGCCATTCGCTTCCCTGCTTGTTAGACTGGGGGAGACAGAGTCATGTCAAGTAAGCATTTATTTAAAGGGTTTCTAATTCTTCTTGAGCTGACTTCCCAGCAGGCTTTCTGCCACACAAGGGTTTTCTGCCTCCAGAGACCTTCCCCTTTCCTCCCCTGCAGAATCAGATCTATGACAGTCCCTGCAAAGTGACTCATTTCGTGAAAATATTTATCGAGTCTGGCGAGTAGGAAGAGCCACAGCCAGAGGTATGGGATTGACAAGTCAGACTGTGCAACCATCCCAATTTAACACACTGGGGAGATCGGGAGGAGCACAAACCTGCTCCCCAAGGACAGATGGGCTCACCAGCCATACCACAAAGCCTTCCTGCACATGGATTGATGTTAATTCCAGGGCCAGTTCCTCAAATTAGCATAATTTTGTCAGGGAACAAGCAGCCCTGGATAGTTCTGCCCTATCCCACCTCCCAGAGCAAACCCAGACCATGTCCCGAGGCTGCACCCACATCCCAGGCGGTGCTTGCAGCCACTCCCTCTGCCTCAGCCTGGAAAAGGAGAGCAGGATCACACTGCTCGCGGGAGGAATGAGCTGGGAAACCCAGGGAGAAACGCCACGGGTTATGTGAGCCTGCCAGTCTTGGCAGACCATGGCATGACGAAAACTGAGAGCTCCCCCACGAGCAAGGAGGGGCTTGCAGGTAACGGCACAGGAGGCCAGTGATGCTCACGAGGAGGCAGAGTCTCCGTTCTGATTCCCAGATGTCTGCTCTGTTCTCTTCGGGGCTCTTGGGCAGAGTATGCTCAGAAAGAGCTCAAATCCCACCCTACTGGGCTGAGGTTCCCCTGCTGGCAAGAGGCCCCACAGACCACAGCAATTCTTCCTGGCTCGAGCCCCACTCCAGATCGTCACCCAAGCGAATGTGTAGGAGGGATCTTCCCCACCAAACACAAGAATAAATCAAACTTTATCAGAGCAGAACCATAAATCTGTGAAGACTCCAATAATTTCTAGCCATGGGAATAACACCACAAAAGTACTTTTTAAACTAATTACTCAGATTCTGAAGTGCTGCCCTAATGAGCCTTCCTTCTGCCCAGAACTTGCTAAGAGAAAAAAAAAAAAATCTACCTTCAGTACAGTAATTACTGCTTTCCCCTTCAAACTTCTAACTGGAGATCAATGCTGCATTTTAAGACTCATTGATTTACAATTAGCCTGGCTTTCCTGCTAAAGTGTTTTTAAAGCAGAGTTTACTTTTATTTTATTTTGAAATCTCAAAGATCTGGTTCTTAGGTTTTACATCCTCATGAGAGGTCTGCTGGGAGCTCGTAGGGAGGCAGGCACACATCGGAACAAGAAAAGAAAACAGGCTTTGTTAGGCTGAGATTAGAAATAAGACATTGAAATATTTAAGATATAAACATGAAAAAAGGAGAAAGAGGAAAAGAAACAAAGATAGAGGAAAAGAAAAAAAAGCGGAAAAAAAAGAAATGTAATTGCAAAGAGATGTAAAAATAAACTTCAGGCTAAGGAAGGAGAGTCACTGTTGGGTGGCTTGCAGCTCTCACTGCTCTGTTGTTCATCAGCAGCTTTGTGCATGTCTGCAAAACAAAGCGCCGGTGAAGAGCCGTGCGTGGCGGGGCAGCCCTGGCCTGGAGGGGAGCACGAGGAAGGGAAGCCATTACGAATTCCATGCTTCAAACACGCTTTCTCTATGCCATAAAGATAACATCCTCATGGACAGATTTGCCTGCTCTCTCCTGCCTCCTCCCATCCCAGCATCATCTGTTTGGCATCCCCTGCCCTGGACTCCCAGCGCTGCAGCAGCTGGACACGAGGACGCAGAGAGGCTGGGGATCCCCACACCTCGGAGAGGCTTCAGACCCCAGCAGAGACAGCTCTGGCCAGCCTGTCTGAGCAGGGCCTGGGCTCAGAGGCCTCCAGAGGCTCTGCCCAGCTCCGCTGCTCTAGGAGGCTGCGACCATTTCCAGAGCGTCGTAACGCTGCTGGTTCTGACTCATTTTGGTGTCATTTCTGCAGGAAATGAGCTACGCTGGACAAGCCAGTTCAGCCTTTGCCTCCTGCTTCTCCCTTCAAACCCGGCTTCAGGAAGGTCTTCGAAGATTAGCATGAGTAGCTGGAGACAGCCGGAGGAGCCAGCAGGCAAAGGGAACCACTGGAAGGGTTTCCAGCCGTGGGGCCACCACAGCAGCACAGCCTGCTCTTCACTTGTGCTCTCACCTATTTTATCTTTACTACTGCGGGGTCCCAGGTGCCAGTGGCAGATGACGATCCTGGAGTGATGAAAGCAAAGCAAGAAAATAGGGAAGCATCTCTCCTTTTTGTGTTGCATTTTAGAGAAAGCTGCTTAGCCCCATTTCAAAGACTAATATGAAAAAAGTGCAATTAAATCCTCGAAAAACTGACAGATCAGCAAAACAAAACCACCCGGAGGAGAGCACGATTGAGCCTCATTAAGGAAGAGTTCAGTCTGTTTTTAAAACCTTTCTTAACATTTAGCTGGTACCGCTCAGCAGCCGCCACTCCCAATGCGCCTGGTGCAATTAGTGTCAGAACGGAAAGGAAAAAATCAGCCTAGGAAACAGGAATTAAAGCACCAGATCCAGGCGAGAGAAAAAGGTTTCGCTGTAGTGAAACCACCTAAATTTGGGCCCTCCACGGGGTGTGTGGCAGCGCTCGGCCCCGCTCCATGCGCTCACACACACACACAGGTGCTCCTTGCAGAGCAGGGCGCTGGGGCAAAGCTGGGCTGGGCAGTCCCTGTGCCCACCCCTCCCTGTCCCCAAACACTCTGCATGGCGGTCACATCCCTGGCGAGGGCAGGCTTATGACAGATGGACAGTAAATTACACTGACCTCAACAGCAATTACAGCCACGGCCTCGGACAATAAGGAAACACAGAGCCAGGGACAAATCCTGTGCTGTCCTGGGCAGACCCCTGGCAGGCGGAGCGTGCCGTGCTGACTAACCCCACGTGCCGTCTCGCCGGCCCCAAACAGGACCCGACACAGGCCAGATCTATTCTTCTGCAGTGGGGGTGGGGACGAAATGCATGGCAGATAGAAAAGATGGCAGAGAGATGAAGCCATTTTATTAGATCAGGCAAATTCTAATTTATTCTGGGGAGATGGAGGAGAGAAAATGGATTCATTCTCAGCATGCACACTCCGTATCATCTGATCCAATCCTCACTGCCTCGCCAGAGGGGGAGGGGGCCTCGGCCGGCTGCAGCGCTCCCACAACCGGAGAAAAAGATTAAAAACCAGGATGATTCTCCTTTCGGATTGTACAGCAGACAGGGGGGAAAAGGCTCTCCCGGGGAGCGCGAGGTGCCAAGCCCTGCTGTCAGCCGCGTTTGGGGGTTTGCCCCTAGGGATGTGGAAGGGGCAGCACAGGGCCCAGGGCCCACCGCAGCACAGAGGCTCAGGAACATCCTGGGGGGATGCTGCACACTGCCCTTTGTGGCGCCCACCCCAGCATGCACCCTCACAGCTGGCAGGGTAACCACCATCCCTCCTCGCCAGTAAGAGACGCTGGAATAGAAGTGCCATGCTGGCAGCACTGAGGAGGTTGGTGGGACCTCCAGGTACCCAGAGGCTCATGCACTAGTGCAGGGCACCACCACACCACCACCACCAGCAGAAGAGCGCTGGTGCACGTGGAGATGGTCACTGGTGTATGTGACGGGGCACTTGGGGCTGCTCAGCCAGCACAGTGCTTCCACGGGTCTCGGCAGAACTCGGGAGCTGAGCTCCCCTGTGGCTCCAGCCAGGGCTTCGGGAGCTGAGGAGCCGACCAGAGGAAAAAGAGAACAACTCAAAATTAATTACCAGTGGCCAAATAAGGCCAGAGAAACAAACAAGACCTTGGGTGAATGAGAAGAATGCCAACGCTGGCCAGGGCAGAATGCCTTCGGCCTCATTGTCCTGTGCAGAAATTATTCTAGTTATGCTTGCAGTGATTAAATGAACTTTTTATACAACATCCTTCTGAAAATACTCCCCTGCAGGAGCCCCCCTCCCTAAAACCATCAACACTGGTTCCAGCTCAGACTGGGGCCTTGGGGGAACAGCTTTGCAGGAGGAAAAAGGCCAAGAGCCTGGGGAGAGGGGCCAAGGTGCAGCACCTGGAGCACAAATTCCAGGCAAGAGAAATTCCTGTTTTGCATCCAACTCCAGCACGGGCAGTGAAGCTGATTTTATTACTTATTTATTTATTTCGTCTTTGATGAACAGAAGGTTAATATAAGAACAACTCCTTGGCAAACCTTTAAGGGTAATTCAAGCGACACTGATGTGAATCAATGTTCCCTTTGTGAACGCATTACTTGGCAGAAACTGGCTTTTTGTAACCCCCTTAAACCTAGCTGGCAAAACAAAAAGAGAAAAAAAAACGTCCTTCAAACAAAAGGATGAGGTGAAAATAAAGAGAGAGTCGACTGCACTTTATTCTCTTTCACAGAAGCAAATGGATTTGGTGCTTTTTATACATTAATCAATCAATATCACTGACTGTACATCAGCGGTGCAGCCAAGTTATGAATGACCTTTCTGGCAAAGAGGACACTTTTAATGCTCATAAGACTGCTCATAGCTTAGCAACTTTCCGAATTTATGCCTGCATGATTACCCCTCGGAGGCAGGCGCCCGTGAGCGCCGCACCAGATATGACAAGGTTCGTCCTTGCCAATTTGTGCAGAAGGAAGGGGCTGCTGCCCTGCCCTGCCTGGCCACGGTTGTCACCTCACCCGACAGCTCCCCCGGAGCGGGAGGAGACCAGCAGGCCCTGACCCTGCCAGACCAACGCCACACAAACGGGCGGTGACCCTCCACGCCACCCACGGAGAGCAGGAGGAGCCGGGGAGTAGGTGCTGTGCAAGGGAGAGGGGGCTGTGCAAGTGAAGTGGAACGGCTGGCGCTGAGCACGGCTGGCAAAGGCCAAATTAATCCCATTGTCTGGCCACAAAGGAAGCAGCAAAGTAGCAGTGGAGGCCAAGGAACAATCCCAAACACTCAGCCCTAATTCAACCTTCATCCCATGAAAGGGGGATGCAAAAGGCCAGAATGCTTCAGCCTAATTGGTAACCAAAGGCAAGAGCCGTTCCCAGAGAAGGTGCAGCAGCGTCTGCACACGTGAACAGAGGGATGGGGAATCCCATCGGGCTGTGCCCCGGGGTCCCCTAACCCTGGGGGCCCAGGCAGGGCCCCACACACACCATCCCAGAGCAGCACTGACATTTGGGGCTTCGGGGCTCGGGGAGGGCACCGAGTCTGGGCTGCTGCATGTGGAGAGGCCAGGACATCCCTGCAGGCCACTGGAAACCAGCGCCTGACACGCTGACAGGGGAGAAAGCACACGTGCAGAAGAGAACCAAGAAAACCAAACCACTGCTATTTATTTAATGAAGTGACCACACACGAATGAAAAGCCTGGAAAGGGGTAGGAGGAAGCACAGAGAAGGAGGGGGCCCCGGTTCTTTGAGCTGAAGGTGCTTCACAGGAGTATCCAAGTGAAGGTTCAGTAGAGTCAGACCAACACTGTTTCTCTCACTCACCACTCTTGGAAGGACTGACAGGGAAAAGGGAAAAAAATGCAAATTGGAAGAAAATACAGATAATAATTTCTCATATAGCTCCCAATTAGCCTTTGGAACTTGTGGCCTCAAGAAATCATTGAGGTCAAAACAAAATATATGGCAAAGGCATGAAGATGTGCAACTCAGAAAAGCAAACTGAGTATTTGGAAGAAAGAGAAACCCTCTTGCTTAAGGGCATGAACTGAATTTTAGTAGGAACGAGGATGAGACCTCGGTTTGGGTAGGTTATTATTTGTTTATGGGTCCCCAGATGTCCCTCTGAAGCAGTCAGAGCAGGCAGGACACTGGTGCTGACAGGCACATTATTAGCCAATCTTAGAGTTTTAGTGGAAAAATAAATGCATGTCGTAGCTCCTTCTCTGGCAGTTCTGAGGATGTTAATGTCATCACCAGAGGATCAATAGGCCTCGCAGAAGGGACAGGAAGCAAGTGCATTTCAGAAGTACAGGCAAACACAGGACCAGAGCAGGGACACAGGAGAGTGCTCCAACATGCACACCATAGCAGTGGGAATGCTGGAGCGGGCCAGGCCAGGGGTCCCTGCCAGCCTGAGCCAGCTGCTGCAAAACCCTGTTTCACAAACCATCCCCAGACAATGCAGGGAATCTCATTTTACCTATGGCTCGTACAGAAAAAAGGAACCCAATTCAGAACCCAAGCTGCATATGTCTTGCAATTAAATCCATAGCCTACAGATTAGAGGTGGAGGAGAGTACTTCCTGTTCTCAGAACGCCTCCTCCGCGGTCTCAAAGCACTTTTTCATTTTGGGCAGTGCATTGGGTTTGCGTGGCAAGGCTTGGGTAGCAGGGGGGCTCCTCCTTCAGTCCTGCCAGTTAAAGACCACCAGACAAGTGCTCCCGCAGCAGAATGAGCTATGAGAGAACCAGGGCAGGGACAAGGCAGGAACAACCAGGAGAGGAGCTGATGCCCTGCAAGGATATTCTCTGAAGAGGGGAAGGTGCAGGGACATTCTTTTACGGTGCTGAGCATGACCCTGTAGACCTGCACCAGCTTTTATACACAAAAATGGATCTTCCACACAGGACAAGGAAGCCTGTAACTCCAAACGGGCATGTTTGGTGGCAGCAGCCTTCAAACTCACCTTCCAAACAGGAAGGCACATCAGCCTGCTGCTCCAGGTCTCACCCTGCTCCACTGCTTACTTACAAACCAGTCAAACATCCCTGTTGCCTCTGAACACCGAGCCTGTGCCCAGCTGAACACGACTGACCCTTCCTGTCTGCCACTGTCCCCAGCCAGGGTGTCACTGGGCCTGTCAGCCGGGAAAAAGGTACTGGGTACCATCAGAACTCTGTGCTGAAGCTCCAGCCCCGCTCTGTCCAGGTCAACAGCAGAACAGAGACTCCAAAAAACACACCAAGAACAGCCCAGCAGGCAGGCAACCAACCCAATCCAACCCATTCACCTGGGAACACAGGAGGAACAGGGAAGAGAAGCAGAAGGTGCAGCGGCACCGTGCACTGGGCATCGACAGCTGAGCTTCAGGGACAGAGGACCAAGAGACAGGGATGCCACTCTTGAGTCCCAAGGGAAATGGAGCTCAGGGAGATGCTGAGCTCTGACAGCCGGGCTTCAGTCTGGCTCTGGAGTTTGTCTGAATACAGAGAAAAAAGCAGAGAAGAGGGACCGGGAGCCTCGCAGTGTTACACTGCAGCATCTGGTGATACTTCCTCCTTTACTTTTCCTAAGTGGAAAGGGCTTTAATATGCAGTCGAACAAGAAAAACATCCTAGAACAAGTCAGCTGTCAGAGCTTCCTCTCTTTCTGCTTAATGAAAGCCATGAGCTCCCCAGGACAAGCGGGATGGAGTTTCTGAGATTCCTGCCACGGCTGGGTGCTGCCGCGCCGCCCCCACCGGCGCTTCCTTCCGCACGCTCCCTCCACCAGCTGCTCCAGGGCCGGGGAGCTTTCTGCTGCCGCCTCCCCTTACCAGGGGCACAGGAAAAAAGTCACAACCAGCTTTAATAAAAATCTAAATTAAAATGATTAAACCTTTCATATCCTTTTGAGATCATCTGTTTGCTGCTGCTTGGTCAAAGCAGAGCTAAAGCACGACTGCTCTTGACTTTAAACTCAAAACCAACCCCAAAAATAAAATAAAAAAAACCAAAGGAAATCTCCCTCTGCCAGATATTAAAGAGAACCAACTTTATCCTTGCATTCTGTGGAGCCAGACCTCAACAGCCCCATGGTGTCCCAAACAGAAAAGGACACAGAGATGCTGCTGGGATGGGAATGGGGCTCTCCAAAATTTAGGTGGGAGAAAGGATGCAAGGAGGGAATAGATATAAATTATGTTACAGGACAATACCGGGAAAGAAAAGACGCCTAAAAGTTTCTGAAACTGCTGGACTGTCCTCACGTCCTCAGGCCTTCTGAAGAAGCCAGCCAAGAGCAGCCACCCTGATCCATGGCTGCCACAAACACCTTTGCTGGATTTCAATGACCATTAAAGCAATGTTAAACTAAAGCAGAAGCAAAAGCCTCCCCCTGCCTCTCTTCCCGACCATGGAGGAGAGACTCGGCCATCTGCCCCGCTTTGGGATGGCCCCCAGTGAGAGATCTTGCCAGAAACACTGCAACTCTCTTAGGAACTTGCTGGAAAGGTAAAAGGTCCAAAAGCCATCCAATCCACTAAAAAAAAAGAAAAAATTCCAAGGTTCAGCAAAACAACAACGGGAAAGGCAACAAACCCTCCTCTAAATGAACACATGTGACCCAAGATCTTGGAAAACAAGAGCTAATCCTCCATGTGGGGGTAGCTGGTAGGGTTGGCAGGGAGATAGAACTGCTGCAGTAAAGGGAACTGCAAGTTCAATCAGCCCAATACGCACATGGCCCGGGGCTGTTTGCTTCTGCTGCTAGCCCACATATGCTACTGCACCATGGGTGACTGTTTTCTCAGAACAGGACAATCCCTGTCTCACTCCCTGTGTCTGAGATGACAGGAAGGGATTTCCACCTGGGACAACAGAGCTGCTGCACACCCCCAGCTGCAGGACACGGCCCGGGAGAAGCTGGGTGCACACAACAGGGCCCAGTGCCCCCACGAGCCTTGCCCAGCTCTGAGCAGACACATGCTGATGGTCTGGCTGGATTTCCGTGCAGCACTTTGGAAACAAAGCTGAGCAGGCTGCTGCCCTCGGGGATTACAGATCGCACACTGGGAAAAGGCCGTGTCAAGTTTTGGAGAGTGAGAGTTAAAAAGCCCAAGAGATGCGGATGAAGGCGGGCAGCACTTGGTGTTTGCACACAGGAGCTCAGGCTAGCCTTGGTTGGCAGATTATTAAATGTGTCCATCAAGGACAAGCCTGGAAATTAGTTCCCCAGCCCTCTGCAAGGGCCACACGTTTCAGACACGTAACTGTGGCATCATCAGCAGAGCCAGAGCTGCAGAGTGGTTTTGACTGGCAGATGCTGTGGCATGGACTCCGTGTGCTCTTTTCCTGCAGACAGCATACAGGTGATCTGCTTTGGTAAGTTTTTAACTGCGGTGTGAAATCAAGTCCCATGAAAAACTGGAGAGATTACAGAACAAAATGGGTTCTTTCCGAAACCCTCCATTACCTGCAGCACAAGCTGGAGACCGACAGGCGTCATTAAGAATGACCACACTGTCTTTAATGGAGACCAAATGGAGGACATCAGATCCCACTGAATTTATTTCAAGTGGGGAGAAATGTAATTTGTCACTACTGACTTTCACTTCAAAAGTCCTAAAGTTCTACTGGAAGCAGAGAGTCTGCTATCTTGAACGATCCACCCAAGGGCACATCTCACACCCCTGCTCTAACAAACTCCATGAATAATTGCTCCATTCTTGATGATGGAGAAGGAATAATGCTTTGCATGGTTGCCCACTCTTCAAGGTGGGAAAATAACCCCATGGTTCCCTTGCAGGAAGTTTTTGTGGAAGATTCCCTCTTCCTTTCTCCACCATTTGCTTCATTTTACAGATGGGCTGGTCACAATTCCCAGTCCAGGAAAGAGCCACTGAGGGAAGAGAAGAACTGGAGAGCCTGGACAGTAGAGGGGGGAACCAGAGAGTAGTGCCTCAGTCTTAAGGAAGCAGGTGAGGTATTAGAGCATGCTGTGGGACTGCCAAGTTTGGAAGTGACTGGGCTGGCATCGAGCCTCCCCTTCTGCTTGATAGAAACTTTGCATTTGAGAGAAACCTCACACTGCAAACCCAACCTTGACCAAACAGGCTCCTGGGCACATGGGACCTGCTCCTGTCCCCTGATGGGGATGGCTTCCCTGGGGAGCCACAGCCCTGGCTGTGAGCGGGGGGAGCAGAGCTCTGCATGGCTCGCAGAGGAGCAGCAACCCACGAGCACCCTGCTGTCTGCAGGCGATGCAGGCAGGCAGGCTGAGGTGCGACTCTGTGATTCTGAGGTTGGGAACTACTATTTTTAAACCACATGGGGTTTTCTCATCTGAACCCTGCTTTGGCTACACACTAGCTCTGTTTATGTACTTGGTTTCATTAAAGATTCGCAGCCCCATTTCAGCCTGCAGCTCCCAGCCCTTCACAAGGGAAAACTCTGGAACACAAGGGAGATGTGGACAAACAGTGCACCTCTGCCTGCGGGGCAGAGGGAGGGGAAAGCAGGGGCTCTGAGGCATGTCCCCCTCCCAAGGAGCCAGCAGCTTTCCAGGGGGTCTGAGAGCAGAGTTGAGCAGTAAAGGTGTTCCTCAGAAAACCTGCAACCCACCTGTTTGGAGCAGGGAGACTGGCCGGGCCCTTGCTGTGGGCTGGCAGAGGGACATCCCCAGGCCCCCGTGCCACCAGGACAAAGGGGGTGTCCACAGCATCTGGTGTCCAGCAAGGGCTGCCGCACCACCGGCCCTGCTCGCCCGCCAGCGCCCCAGCAAGAATCGTGTGCTGCAAGGAGATGATCGCCAAGGGCTCGGCAGCAACGGGAAGGATTGCTGTGACACCACAGGGACTGTCCTCTCTGGCGAAGAGGGGAGAGGCTGGCACAGGCAAGGAGCGTGCACACCTGAGGGACACCTGAGGGATGTGTCCCACATGGGGGAAGAGTGGCAAAGGCCTTCGGCTCCTCCCGCAGGAAGACACCATGGAAACGGGGGCAGAGATGGAAAACAGGAGGAGTCAGGAGAAACAGGTAAGGGAGGAAACGATGCATCAAGTGCCACCAGCACCTGCCTGGGGGGACACAGGCTGAGCAGGGGGGCCCACAGCCCCACCTGCGTGGGCGGCACACGGAGAGGAACACCATGGGGAGAGCAGGGGCACCATGTGCTGGACACAGAGCAGAAATCCCGCTCTGACAGTGACCTGAGCACAGCTGCCCGAGCTACGGGCGGGGTGTGGCGCTCCATGCCTCCCGAGAGAAAGAAACGCTTCCAAAGTCAGAATGAAAATTCAGTGCAGGTTCTTTCATGTTTGTTTCTGTCATTACCTAATGAGCTGTAAGTGCATTCATCCAACATCTTGAGAACGTTTTGGGTTTTATTATGGTCACTCTTTCTTCACTTTTTTCTTCTCTAAACCCCCATCATTAAAAATCAATTAGCTTATAGGTAATATTACACAGAAGCATGCTGCAGCACGGGGCTGACATCTGCAGTGGCAGCAGCCCAGATACCACAGCAGCAAGAGATGTCCAAAATTACCCTGAGAGGACAATACCCCCTTCCCTGAAGCTTTGTTCTCTCCGATCAACAAACCAGCTGAACTTCCAGCCGCTCCCCCATCTCCTTCGTAATGAGCACACTTCTCAAAGCACGCAGGAAAGTTTAATTGTCTTTAATTATCCAGTTCAAGGAGGATTGGGTTTCCTGCCTGATGTCCATATAATTTCCCTGCCAACAACTTCATCATCCCTTTACTGGAAGTGGAGGGCAGATCCTAAAGCTCTTCCCCAAAAGACACCCAGATTTTAGGGAGGGCTGAGGGGCTGGCACAGGCAGGGACAAAGGTCCCTGTGTCCCTGGAGCGGCTGCTCAGGCTGCCTGTGCTTCTGCAGGATGGGAGGGAGTGAGTTGCAACTAATGTGCAATCAAGAACCATCGCAATTACAAATGTAAATGAACAGGCAATTGGCACTGACCTTTGCAGATTGTTAGAGGACTAATTAAGGTGTGATCAGAGCCTCTTCCAACAGATTGAGATGCATCTACACAAGCAAATATCTACTCACCGTCTCCAGACAGCACTGCTTTCTCCTACATGCTTGCACACAGCAGCGAGTAGGCACACACAGAGTAGGCACACACAGCATCCAACTCCAGCACCTGCACTCTGTGCACAGCAGTGGGACGGAGCAGGAGGGGAACAAGACGACTCCACTGCGCCACACATGACCAAAAAGTCACTGTCCTTTTGTGCCCCAGCAGAGGTGTGTCACAGACCAGAGAAGTGTCATGGACAAGTGCCTGTCAAGGTGTCTGAGCCTGGCATCTAACACCACAGAGACACCTTCCCAAAAGGCAGCAGGGAAAGTCTGCCCAGTGGTCAGAAAACAACCACAAAAGCCGTGATGGAGAGACCTTTTCAGAGAGCAGCAGACACAGGGCACAGATCACAGGGTCCCTGTGCACACCTGGGGAGACCTTACGGGATCAGCACGAGGGGAGATGGGAGCACCCCTTCACCCCTGGGCTTACAGCAGCTTCTCATCCAAACCTGACTCCCCCTCCTGCAGAGATGCCTGGCCCAGCAAGCCAGTGGGGTGCTCCAGCTCAACAATGGGCTCCAGGAGTGCTTGAAATTAAATATCTCAGCTTAAACTGACTTGCAAAACCAACCCAAGATAGCCCCTCTGCTTTCTGCAGCCTTATTCTTGCTTGCATTCATAACCTTTGAAATAAAATATGATCAAGAAATTGTGTCTCGTTTGCTGTCAGTTTTTGTTGAAGAACCAACAAGCTTAAAGGAAATTAAAGTATTTGTAAACCAAGCTTTCCTTTCAGTGACTTGTCAGGACTTTTACTTCAAAAATACTAAATTTTTTTAAATGGCCCCTGAACCGTTTTCCTTCCCAGCCAGCCAGCTCCTGCCCTCCCAGTACCTGCCATGTCCTAATCTGGGCGGCCGGACAGGAAAGATAAGGTTTGTACAGTAAAAGACAAGGCAAACAAAAACGTCTAGAGTAAACAAGGTTTTCAAGGTTGTTCTGTCTATCACAAAGGGCACGGATGGTTTCCCCTCTCTGCTCATTTTGCATTTAAGCAGCTCACAAGCCACAGCCCTGCCCAAAGAGCCCTTTTGAGCTGGGGATGTTTTCCCACGGCAGAAGGGCTGCTGGAGCTGCTGTCCCCCGGGCTGGCAGCCCACTGTCTCTGTGGGCTGTCACTGTGACCTTTGGGAAGCGTGCTCTATGCTCTCCACTCTGCTGGGCCACCAAGGTCACCCACTGGGCACTTTTTTTCCACAAGACTGAATTTAACTCTTAATGAAAAATCTCCTGTCTCACTCTTGGGGTGTTTTGGGGTTATTTCAGATCCTTATTATTCACAGGCATAACAGCAAAGAGACCCAGATGTGAATTCAAGGGACATTTCTGAAAACCCCACATGTTTTCCCTCAGCTGCTGCTGTCCCTGCTCAACCCTTTCAGCCAAGATCACCTTCCTCGTCTCCATGAGCATTCACTGCAGAATGCCAGTTCCCCTGAGTGGCTATTTGTGGGATTTGCCCATTTTCACAGCAGTCATAGAGAAAAGTCCTGCTTGAAGCTGTGAAGACTGTGGAGGCTTTTGCTGGCACAGCCCAGCTCCAGCACCATTGTGCCTTGACAGCACACAAACCAGCTGACCCAGGATGATTCTCCTCCTCCCTCCCAAAGGGCTTCAGGAGACTTGGGTTCTCCAGAACACTAAACACGTCTCAACCCTTTACATGACTAAACTAAAGTACCATCTCTGCTCCATCCAGCCTAACTGCACCTTTTAGGCACACTAACTCTTGCTGGATTCGCAGGTGCAATCCCTGTCCTGCCACCTGGGTGAGCAAATGTTTCAGACAAGCCCTTCACTTTGTTTACCTTATCAAGAGGAGACATGGAAAACAGACATGGAAAACTCGCAGGCCTTGCCCACCCCTTTTTCCCAGCTCCTCCTCCCAGTGCAGGGTGGCTGAAGTACCAGAAATCAGTGCCAAGCTGGCACAGCTTATGCTGGTGCTGAGGGCATGACTTATTGCAAAACCTCTACTGGTGCACCGGTTTGTTGAGCTATGTCCAGATATGATAGCATCTTTAGACGCTCATACGGTATTCCGGGGTTTAAGACACCAACCTGAACCAACACACACATTTCAACATGCCAAACCCCACCTCAGGCAGGCGGGGTTCCTGCCGTCAATTACTGATAAACTGTGCCAGCCCACAGCAGGGAAGAGAAACAGGAACATCGGCAGGTGTGTCAGCCAACAGCACAGTGAGTCGGATGCCACTCGCCCACCCCTGCAGCACCGGCCCGCCAAGGCAGCAGCACTCACCAGCCTCGGCAGCCGGACACTTGCGGATGGTGAAGATCTGTCCTAGGTCTTCCTCTTCTTCAGGAAGACCTTTCTGGAGGCGCTGCAGCTTCCGGAGGCTTTCGCTGCGCTGGTGTTTCATGGAGCGCACGTGCTGGATGAGGTTCAGCTTGGCCTTGGTGGAGTAGTTACAGAGGACACAGTGGTAGTAGCAGCTTTCACCTTCGACCCCACTCTCATGGTGCTGCAGATGCTGCGGAGAACAAAGCAGAGGGATGTCAATGTCCTTTATCACCCCAAGGCTCCTGGGTTAGTCCACTGTAAATCGCTAAAAGCTACCTGGGAACCAGTTAAGGAACCACGTTTGACACAGATCCAGTGAGACAACGCCTGTTTGCTCCCAAGGTATCACACGCTCTCCTGCTGAAGAGCATGAAAACCAAACCACACCAAAACGGGCACAAAGCACAGGTGGACACAGACATCATCATCCTCCTCAGTGAGGGAAAGCACCAGACCCAGCAGTAGCACTGCTCACAGCCCACTCGGGGCTCATTCCTTCACACTCAAAGCTTGTCCTGGGAGGAGATCCAACTGCACGTAAATTAAATGTGGTAAATTCTCATGGAAAACTAGGAAGAGCAAAACCAAAACAACCCTAGAACACAACAAATCCATTAGAGAGGTCCTGGACAAAGTGTCTGGAAGCAGAGTGCAGAGCCATCCTGCATCCACCATCCAGCTCTCTGCTCCCTGGCATCCAGGCTTCACTCGCTTGGATCAGGAGGGAAGCGGCAGCCTGGCCTGTAAGATGGCTGAGACAGACCTTGGCTGGAGAGCTGATGGTGAGCATGCAGCCAGGTACCACCGTGGGAGCAGCACCTGGAAAAGCCCTGTCCCCTCCCGAGCTGCGCGGTCACGGCCAGTACAGCGAATTCTGCATTAGCAAACCACAATCATTTGGCAAAACCCATCAATGCCCTGGTACAGAGCTCCGTGCCTCTGGGGAAACAAGCAGCCATTTCCTGTCATGGATCCCACAGACATGGAAATTCTTCCTTAGAAGCAGAGGGAAGAATTCACCCGGCACAGCCATGCTGGTTGTCACAGCACAGCCGCTGTAGGTCACAGGAACCTTCCCAATTCCACAGTAAGGGTGTGTCGCTAGCTGAGAACGAATGAACACCAAGGTGAAACAACGTGAGATCCCTCAGTGAAGGCCTTCGGTGCTTCCACCCCTCACCTAACAGCTCGGCTGTGCAATACGCCCTGCAAACTCCTCCCATCCAACCCTGAGACCTCCCCGAGTCTTTGTGTCATCTCATGGAACTCTTTCCACACCGCGCACTTGGCCCGAGGCACAAGTACAGTGATTTGGACATGATCTTAAGGTTTGTCAATCAAAAATATTGCCTACGTGCAGCCAGGACCTTCTGGTAAAAAAAAATTCTGATGCTTATTATCTCAGTTACAGCTGAGATAAGATTAAAGACACATATTACCCAGCGCTGTGTGCCTTGCTCACACGGAGGAAGGAGAGCCCTCTGAGTCCAGGAATGATTAAAAATAGGATATGAGCTGATGCTGAGGCTTCTAATTGGAAGAGCAAGGAAAGAGAATAAATGTATTCTAGATCTGGCTAATTAGACTAGCCTCTTTTGGGATCACGATGTATTTAATTAAATTCACTGTAATATTTGAAGAATCCATGAGGGCACTATATCCCACTGGTGCCCTCAAAAGATTTTTTCTGTTTTCCCTTATAAGAACTTCCCCATCTCATTTCTATTGTTTGCATGCGTTACCCTCTTCCTGAGCCAGAAAAAGGCAAATGGCTTAAGGCATGAAAGGTCAGCGAGCCTGTCACAAGAGTGGTGTGCCCATCTCAGACAGCTCAACCTCGCCAGCACGGCTCTGCCCTGACCCTGCCACAACCTGCCTGCTCCCACCCTGCTGCAGTCGGGCTCTGGCTGCAGGAACCACACCAGCCCCTCCTTGACAGCCGCATCGGGGAGGCCCCATCCCAGAAACCCCCATCCCAGAAACCCACAAACCCCCATCCACAAACCCCCATCCCACAAACCCCGCGCCGAGCTCGGGAAGTGCCCACGGGCTCAGCAGCAGCTTCTGCGCGGAGCCAGAGAAAACCCCCAGTGAGCAATTAGAGAAAAATCCGGTCACGGGTTCAAGGAAATATTAAGGACATGGTCTCTGTGGAACCAGAGACACAGTTTGCACTGCTCTCATTTAAAAGGGGGTTTTAGGAAAACATTTGTTTTAAACAGTTTAATAAATGTGTCTTATTTCATGCTCTTCTTTTGCTTCCTCTCAACCATCTCCTGTGCTGGGGTCAGCCTCACCTGCCTATCATGCTGGAGGAGTCACAGGCTGAGGGTGCCACCAAGTCCAGCCTGGGCACAGCATTGCACGCACCTGATTCAACCCATCCTCCCACGGAGGAAAGAAGCAGCCCAGAGAAAGGAGACATGAGGGCCGAGGCAGTCCGAGCTGTGAGCTGCTGGAGGCAATGAAATGGTGTCCAAGTACGTGTAGTTATTGCCCATCACACTGTTAAACTTCCCCCTTGTGAGAATTTATCCATATCACAGAAAGCAAATTCAAAATACTAAACCAGAACCTTGTTAGAAGACAAATCAACTTGAAAATCAAAAGAATATATTGTTCCAAGGAAAACCAACCAACTTCTGTCAGAAAACATCGATTTCTGTGAGTCTGAGGGGGTGTTCCCCCCCCCTCCCTCTCCACAATAGGAAACTTCCAACATCTGGTTCTTCACGCATGGCATGCAAAATATTGATCAGGGTGAGTCAAAGCTACACTTTAAATCAGAAACAGAGAGAGGAACGCTCTGATGGAAACCATACGGCTCACGAGTGCAGCTCCCCAGGGAACACGGGTGCTCCTGTACGTACACCAAAACCACAGACGCCCAGCAGCTACTCCCACGGGCCCCCCAGCACAGCCAGCCTGCTCGGGCACGGAGCTGCCCCTCACAGGGACCGCCACAGGACGCTCCTGCTCACAGCCTGCTCTGCCCCAGCTCTGTGCCAGCTGCCCGCAGCATCCCCAGCCCTGCCCCGTGCTGTGCCTCGATGGCACTGCTCCAGTGACACTGCTCTCTGACACTGCTCTGTGGCACTGCTCCATGGCACTGCCCAGTGACACTGCTCTGTGACATTGCTCCGTGATACTGCCCCGTGACACTGCTCTGTGACACTGCTCAATGGCACTGCCCAGTGACACTGCTCCGTGACACTGCTCCGTGGCACTGCTCCGTGACACTGCTCCGTGGCACTGCTCCGTGACACTGCTCCAGTGACACTGCTCCGTGACACTGCCCAGTGACACTGCCCCGTGACACTGCTCCAGTGACACTGTCCAGTGACACTGCCCAGTGACACTGCTCA
>VWZN01007050.1:45841-63719 GCA_013396955.1 Regulus satrapa | reverse complement strand
TGCTCAATGGCACTGCTCCAGTGACACTGCTCTGTGACACTGCTCCGTGGCACTGCTCCATGGCACTGCCCAGTGACACCGCTCCGTGACACTGCTCCAGTGACACTGCCTAGTGACACTGCTCCAGTGCCAGCTGCAGCCCGTCCCGCCACTGCCCAGCCTCCTGTCCAGCATCTGCCTCACAACTGTTTTCTTCTGCTAAGTAGTAAATGCTCTCAGGGTGTGACTAGGGAAATCTGATTTTTAAACAAAGTAAGGAATGCCACTACAGTCAGTTCTTGTTTCCTTCCCTCCTTCCTTCACATACCCCAAACCCTTGTTTATTTTACCATCTCCCCTTTCCCCATCTTGTGCTGCCTCACCCACAATACTGTACCATAATAGTGGAATTGAACATGGCACTGTACCACCCTGCCTGACTGCGCACAGCTCCCCCTCAGCCCATGCCACATACCACAGCATGCTCCTTCTGATTTCTAAGCTCTTCTGCATCTTTTAAATTCTAAAAAAAAATTTTTATTTTCAAAGATGTTGAACCACTATCTGCTCAAAATCTCTTCTGCACAAAGCGTATTCAGCCATGGTGCAATGAGCCTGATTCCGATGGTGACGGGACAGAACTCCCCCTGAAGCACTGCCAGGGGCACCAGGGGTTCTCCAATCCCTCTCTGCTGTGTTGAACAGCTCAGCCACTGTTCTGGGGGACATCTGACCTGTAACCTCAACCCCCAGGGAGACGCAGCAGCACTTTGAACTGTCTCATGCTTTGGATGTTTATTATTCCATAGGAAAAGGCCCAGTTCCCATGCAGTGTTAACTGGCACAAAGCTTTCCCTTCGGAGGGCCCTGAGTGCTGCTCAGGACAAGCCCACGCTCACAGCACTGGGAACCTCTCAGTGCTTGGATTGCACTGAGGGAGAACAGCCCATCTCCACCCTCAGGACGTGTCCATGCTACAAAAGCAGTAGAACATGTGACAAAACTCTCTGCAGACTCGAGGATGGCCCCTTCTGCGGCCTTTGCCAGGATAACCAGCAGCAGAAGCCCAGTCACTGCCCCAAGGACAGGCAGACGGTGGTGCCCAGCTGCCCTGCGAGATCCCCTGCTCATGTCCAGGTCTCTGGGCAGGACAAGCAGCTGACAGGACTGGGGGCCAGAACCCAAAGTGGGAAAATAAGCTCATAATGCTACAGAGCAGCAAAGCAGCACGGACAGAAAGAAGGATGTCCCTTGCTCTGGCTGCGGCAGGCTGGCTGCAGCCATGCAGATCCTCAGCCCTCCAGGGCTGCACAAAGCCTGGGGCACGGCCCTGGCGAGTCCCCTGCCCTCCTGCTTGCACAAACATCCCCTTCCTCACCACTGTGCCCACGCCACACGGCCAGGTGCTGCGTGGGTCACTGACAAACAGTCTGCAGAAACCTCCTCCGCATCATTCCCAGCACTCACATCCCAGGACACCCTGCCATGAAACTGCTCATGTCCAGGTTACCCAGAGCTTCTTGAAAAAGAAGTTGTCAGACTTCAACAGCTTTTGGCAGATATTTTCTCCACACGTAACACTTTTCCTACCTCTGAACTCAGCACTCAGCTCCATTAGGACGGGTAAAGCTAGCAGTGATTTCAAGGAATTGACAGATGCAGCTGGGGAAGAAGGAGCCAAAAATCTGCTGGAAGGTCACAGAAGCCACGGAAAGAAGCAGCAGCACAGAGGTGCACTGCGCTGGCTTTCTCCTACAAGCAGGGATGTCTGAGCAGCCCCAGTGACCAGAACCAGCACATGGAACCGGGGAGCGCCTCAGCATCTACTCGGAGAGCTTGACCCAAGCTCAGGGGCTCCTGGAACCACATCAGCCCTGCCAGCAGATCTGCAGCGCAGGAGGATACCCAGGGACTGACTCTTCCTGGGGGGAGGTCAGACAGGGGTAATTAGTCACAGGCTTGGTAGGAAACACTTCAGGTGCCAGTGAGGACTGCACGCCCCTGGGGAGGGACAGGAGGTGACCCTTCCAGCAGAGCTGCAGCGGGGCTGTGGGTCGCCACAGAAAGGACCCGACCCTGCTGCAGACCTCACAGGCCTCGCGAGCATCTCCTGGCCCCCGTGTGCCTCTGATGTGCTGCACGAGATAAATCACACAGCCCTGCAAGAGAAGAATCTGAATTTTTAATGAAAGTCATGTGGATGCAGCTGTCTGATCCTGGTCTGTTCCAAGTACTCCATAAAAGTCAGGGCTGGCCAATCCATCTTGCTCTCGTTTCACACCTGCAGCCCCAGCTGGAATTTCCTGGAGCCGGGAGGGGCCGGGGCGCGCGGCAGGACGCGCTGGCTGCGCACTGCGGAGAGCAGCAGTGCCAGCAGCCTCCCCGTCCTCCTGCAAGGGGGGGACAACTGATTCTGCATCAGCTCAGAACCTGAACTTCTGCTCTTTCATGCCCAACCAACAGCCTGAATTGTTCACTGCTTCCAAAGGAGCAGTGTTCCAAACCCTTCCCTCCTCCAGCCCCCGTGCATCTCACCTCCGTGCTGCAGTGCTGGTGGTGGGGTCCAGGCTTGCTTGCCCCTGAATTTCTGCAGCTCAGTTTGTGGTAACTGCTCTCTGATGCTTACCTCTCTTACCTAGAGGCTGGAAATGTAGCACTCCCTCCCGCCACAGAGGTACCAATCCAAGTCCCCAAATCACACGGAAAGGCCTAAAGAACACCACAACTGCCCCAATTAGCCCATCCCTACACCCCTCCACATCTGTATTTTCTCAGCCCTTCAGCCCTGCCCAGCAATAAGTGAACGCCACAGATGCTCTCCTTCTTAGCCATGCTGCAAAGTTTTGGGTCCCCCCACAAACCCAAAAGTGACCCAGCAAATGGGGCTTGCTCCACCAGCCCCTGAAGTCTCATTAAAAGCCAAATATTGCTCAGCCTAAGGATGGAGAGCCCAGCATGGATTTTACTGAACGTTAAATCAACCAGCAAGCATAGCCAGCAAACTCTGTGGCACTTTAACTTTAAATAATGCAATAATTATTGAATTTCCTTTTTATAACTGAAGTGCTGGAATGTAAACAATGGGGCTGTAATTGCAGGAAGGGGGGATCAATAGAGGCAATCGTTTTCAGCCATGTTAATTGTAAATACAATTGCTCCAAGATGTCAGCCTCGTTCTTCTCGCTCCCAGAATCATCCTAACGGATGACAGAGTCCAACTTTCCCATTACAGCTGTTCGTTCCTTTAAGAGGTTCTCAATCAGGTCTGATCAATCTGTCAAGATAATGCATAGAGTAAGTAAGACTCTTCCAAACACAAGCTCCCAATCAATAGCCCGGACCTGCTTAATGAGGAGGGGCTAAAGCCCAGGGGGAGGCACAGTCCCAGCTACTGCTTGGCTCCAGCAGCCAACTTCTTCACAGGGCCTTGGAGCAGCTCCTAACAAGGACATTGTTTATGCTGCCCGTGATGAGCAGCATCCCTGCACACCCACAGTCCCGCGGGGTCTGTGGATGGAGAGCAACAGAGGTTAACAGAAAGCAAGCGCCAAGAAAGGCTGAACTTGTAATCTCGCCCCCCACACCTTTTTAATTGTGCAACAGACCTGCAAGCAGTAATTAATCATTCCTTGGAAGAGATGCCCGAAGATGCTGTACAGGGACAGCTGACAGCCAAGAGCTTCACTAAGACTCCTCCCCGGAAGACTTCCTTCCCACGTCTCGAGGAAGGACAGAGTCCACGGGGGAGCCAGCACTGGCCCAGTTATGCCGGCCAAGCCCTCCCAGGGCAGGGGAGGGAGGAGATGCCACGGGAGGTGAGGGAACAGCCAGAGATGCTGCTCTCCAGCTGTAGCACCTAACTCCAGTAGCACAGGTATCCCTTCCACCTGGGTCACCATTCACGTGCTGGGCAGCACAGAGAGTGCAAAAGTAACAGGTCTGACTGTACTTGGCCTCTCTCCTACAGCATCCAACTTTCTCTTCTCCCACAGCTGTGCTGCAAACAGTTCCCAGCACTGGAAATCCACTCCAACTGCACAGAATCTTCCAGATCCCCGAAATCTCCCCTGGGAGACACAGGCGCAAGCGCTGCTGCACATGGAGATGCACACAGGAGGGTGAGTATCGATCCTACTAATTATAGTGCTAAAATCAAAGCTCCATGAGAGTACATTTCCTATCAGCTGGCCTGTAAAGTGCTGCCCTCAACCCTGCATGCTCCTGCCCGGCTGTGGCTCCACCACAGGACCCACGACAGCCGTGCAAGGGCACCTGTGCTGCTCACCTGTGCTGCTCACCTGTGCACCTCTGACCAACAGGAACCAACAAATTTCACTCCAAGTGACCTCTCCTACGAGCAGTGAGGATGTGAGGGACAGCCAACCTCACCCAGCAGCTCCTGAGCACAGAGCTCGGGAATGGTTGAACTCCTCTTGCAACTGAAGCAAAGCCTGAACTAAGGACATTCTGATCCTCAGGAAAGCATATAGTTTTGCCACTTCATATTTCCATGGATGCTGTCATCCCTGGAGAAACACAGTGGAAAAGCTGCACTTTTGCCTACAAAGCACTATATGGACAGCAATAGGATGAAATAATAAATTAAAAACAAATATTCATGCCAGAATGCAGCAACATTACCAAAGAAGAGAGAGGCTCAGGGCTTCCAGCCCACTCCTGTCTCAATGCTGGGATAGGCAGGAGCTGAGGAATTCAGGGAGGCTCATCTTTTCCAGGGTCAGGAAAACAAATGGAGGAAAAACAACTGAAGACAGTAACCATAAGCAGGCCTCACAATGCCACTGCCCAGACTTTTATAACATATTTTGTACATCTACTTGAAAATAATCAGTTCAGTGTGAGTTGCTAAGCTGTGAACACTCAGGTGAACTAGAGCAGCCTGGAAATATGGGAAAACATTGGATAAAAAGTAAATTATGTAATCAAAAGGTCTGAGGGGAACCTGGAAAGACAGCAGGATGGAAATCTGTTGTCCACATTGTAATTGTGCAGCTGCTGAGTGAGTGAAGAGAGCTTTCCTTAAGGCAGAGCCAGCCAGGACTCCCCATACCCACGGTGTTTTGTTTCCTCTGGCAGCCAGGGGAATGATCCCTGTGCTACCCAGGAGGGCTCTCTGAGGAGGCTCAGACCCAACACGCTCCTGGGTCTTGTGCTGATAATGCAGCTCAGACTTGGCCACCCAAACCCCTCTCTATGTGTGGGGCCTGCTTCAAGGGTTCTCATTAAATGCTATTTCCCCCCCATTAAGTCTCCTGGACAGGAGCCCCAAGAGGGTCTCTGAAGCAGAGGCCCGAGGAGGGTCTGGCAGCCCTGAGCCCTGTCCCCAGGCCCAGGGGCACCCAGCTGTGCCAGCCCCTCGCTGCCCTGGCAGGGGAGGCTGTTCTGGACAGGGACAGCCCACGTGCAGCCAGGGACTGCTCAATAATGCACCGTGAGACCACGCGGGACACCGGACCAGCCACAGAAATATAGCTCATGCTATTCAATACAACACTGCAGACACTGATTAACTCCCCTTGCCTGGGATTTACTGCTTCCTTCATCCATCTCCAGGGAAGCTGCGATGGACTGAAACTTTCCTTCTTTTCATACTGCTTCTTTATAACTTCTTACAGCACTGTACCCCCTCAGCTCCCAGCAGATAACCAAAAATTGTAACAACAATGCACAAGATAATTTTTCAATCCTCTTCATAATTGCAGAATATCAGTATCAAAGACAATGGAGGACACAATCTCCCCATGCAGAAGCCAACAGAGATCCATGGAAAAACAAAAGACCCAGCTCATCCTTTGCCCACAGTCCACAGCAAGGATTTTTCAAGATCAGGTGGTAAGGGAAGAAGGAAAACGAAAGGATGGTGTGATGCACTAGCATGACTGAATAGAAGCAGAGAGAGGAAATATATAATACTCCTTGAGTCTTGAAGGTGAGCTGGAAACCAGCAGGGCCAGGGAAGGCTCCTGGCAGTGGAGCAGCCCTTCTCCAGTGGCACAGGCTGCAGGGCTGGGCAGCCAGAGCACGACCTCTGAGGCACACGTAGTGCACCAGCCTACCCTGAACACGGGGACAGGAGCACAGGCTGATTTCAGACCACGCTGCCAAGTGTCTGTGAAACACAAACAGAACACAGAGCACCACGGAAATGCCCATGAGAAAATAAATAATTCTTCATTCAGTGAAAGCGTTGGATTGTATTAGACAAAGCCTGGGGCAATGTAATGAAAGAGGAAGATAAAAAGAAATGGAATAATTACTCACAGAATGAGGCAAGAATCCTGGTGGAAAAATATGTATGGAACTACTTATAATTAAGAACCAAAATAACGTCTGCACACAAAGGGCTGAATTAAGGCAACCTGCTACTTCCTATGTCCTAGAAGGTTGTGAGGGTTCCACGAACTCAATGGACACTAACGTGTCCTAAGAACTGTGTACAGAAATTCGTACAATTGCTCCTTGCCCCACACCCCTGAGCAACTACTCTGTAAGGAAAGCCACCAAGCTCTTGGGAAGGAGAAGCCTTCCAAACACAGCCTCCTCCAAATTGAACTGGGAGACCTCTCCAGTGCCTGGGCACGCAATGGTTCCCAGCCCACCTGGTTTCCATCAGGAAGGACACATCACTGACCCACAGCGATCCACAGCAGCACAACTGGCTGCTGGATTTCATACACAGCCCCCAAGCAGTTTGCAGCCTTTTATCAACAGTTGGGTTTGCTGCTCTGTATTTCCTGTGTACATCTAAAGTCCAATTCAACCACAGTAGAATTCTGCAGAGGGATCTACAAGAGAATAGAATGGCTCTGAGCATTAGCTGCAGCTATTCCCCCCAAGACAGATACAGCAATGGAAAACACAGAGAGTGCAGAAGCACTCTGAGGCAAACAGCAAACCTGAGATGATAAATGCTTCTGCTCTTTGGTGCTCTCTTTGTTCATGTGTATCTGCATCCACTGGCATTTGCCTTCACAGGTACAGAAACCCCTGGGAAAAACTAGGCTCACTATTCACTGGTTCCAGCCATCCTGCTCTGCAATCCCAGCGGGCAGAGACACACACGGGGTCAGTGACAAACACTGCAGAGGCAGCACTGACCAGCATCAGGAGGGTGTCCTGACCACTGCATTTCAAAAATGAAACGGAAGCAACAAAACCTTTTTTTTGGGAGCAGCATCCACTCACAGCAGAAAGGTGTGAAGAGAACAGATTTCTAAACCCTGTTTATGAAATCGCAGGTGTAACTCCAATTACTCCAACTGTCCCAAAATTCTCTTTTCTGTGACCACATGGGATTAACTTGTCAGCAAAAATACCTGCTCAGGGTACCATATGCCACCAGGAAGTCAGTCTGCAGGTTTCATGTCTGGATAATCCCCCTGCCCAGCCCAGAGTCAGACACTTTGAGAGGCTAGTTGGGCACTGCAGTACATGCATGGAAAATCCAGGTAAGTCAGAGCCAAGGAGGTGTGAAAATGATAAAAGCAAAGTTCCTGCTTTGTGTGATCATGAAAAAAACTCACAGGCAGTCAGAGGTGTCTGTAACACAGATCCCATGACAGGGAAACATCATCTGCTGTTTGGAGTCATCAAGGACTTCAAAGCCTTCAAACCTCTCCCACCTTTGGTCACAAGCATGCCTGAGAACCTGCTCTGGGACAGCAAGTCCCTGCTCTGAGGGACTTCCGGCATCTGGTTCCTTTCCAGCACTGCTGGTAATGCTCAGACACCAAAGCTAGGCACTGGCCTTCTTCTGTGCCTCCTGGGCACGTCCTGGGCTCAGCAGTAGGTGCCCCAGCATGGGCACCCTGCACACACCCCCAAGAGTACAACTGTGGCCCTAACGTGACACACCTGCATGTGAGCCCAGAGTTACAGAACAGTCCCACAAATGCTGTGGGCCAAGTGAAGGAAGTCAAAATTCTCAAACTGGGACACCCACTGGCTTTGTGCCGGAGAGGAAGGAGGTGAATCTCACCTGAAGGCAGAAGGGCTCACCCCAGGAGAGCTCCTGGCTCTTCTGCTGACCCTGCCTACACTCTCCTTCTTCTGGCACCATGTGAAGACGTCAACAATTCTCCGGGCCAGTTTTCAAAGAACATAAAAGAAATGGTCCAAATGACCAGGACCTGCTGAATTAGGAGTTTCTCTGCAGCATGGACTGGGAGCTGGGTAGAAACAGGGATGTGAGGAGACCCAGCAGGAACCAGACAAAGACACAGCTCCTGCGGCTGGCCGTGAGTGGGCAGAGGAGAAGGCCAGGCTGATGCGGGCACCTCTCACCCCACGGAGGGCAGGGAAGCAGCCGCACACGGAGGGACCCCGTGGGGGTGCCCGGGGCCGTGCGAGCCGTGGCTGCGTGCCCCGAGCGCGGCGCTGCAGCCGCGGGTGCCGTGCCAGGCACCGGAGCTGCCGCCAGACGAGCGCTGCTCTCCTTCCCACCAAAAGCCCCGAGGCCTGCCGCGTGTGCGCTAACCACAGCCCTTTGAGAGGCTCGTGTATTTACAAACTAAGGCACGCTGAAATCAAAGGGGATACCATATGACATAATTCACATTAAAATGTCAACAGGCTGACAATTTATAGTCAATCCACCGGAGGTGGGGAGAACTAAGACGCGGTAATTGTTTAATTCCCGCTTAAACCAACAGCAGCTTCACCTTCAAAGCAGCACCGCATGCACGGCCTCTGGCTGCTGTCAGCCCTGGTGCCAGCCTGGCCCTTGGCCAGCGCTGAGGCACCGGCCTCAACCATTCACTGGCACCAAGCACGGGCTGGGGACGCGGGATACCCCTCTGAGGGGGGCAGCTCCAGCCCACCCCATGGCAAATATTCACCACGGCCAGCTCAAGGACAAGCAGCTGTTCAGGAAGGCGGAGTTCCTCTGGTCAGGGCACTGGGGTCCATTTCCACACCTGGGCACAGCACACCTCCTCTGGAGGGGACACAGCAGGTAAGTGTTCTGAGGGCGTTGGTGAAGGAGCTGACTCACCCAGTGCCTGGCACTGCACGGCCCTGACCCCACAGGGACCTGAAAATACCACAGCAGTGGAACAGTGAAAGCATGGAGTGTCCCAGCCATAAACCCCCTCGGGGCACACGTGAACTTTTTACCCCAGGTAGATGGCAGCAGCTTCGCCCACATCAAATATCTTGCAGTGTTTTGTGATACTCAACACCAGCGCCCTTAGCCCGCTGACATCCCCTGCTCATGGACAGCCTGCTGAAAATGTGTCTTGTAGCTTGCAATAAAGCATAAGGTAAGCAGGAGAGGGAAACGTGCACCACTGGGAGAAATTTTACCTGGATAAACCGCAGCCAATAAATTTTCTATAAATGCCAGCTAATGCTGTCCCTTGGAGAGCACTGGGCAGGGACTGCCGGGCTCCAGAGCCCTCGGCACAGCCTCACTGTCTGTACATAAACAGTAACACCTCATTCTCTCTTCTACCTCATTAACTGAAACGCATTAAAACAAGTGTGCACTGGGAGCAGCAAATGAGACTGTTAAACCAAGCTGATATAATCCTCATCAGCTGTGGGAAACGAGCACACATCCATTACACTGAATCAAGCCGCCAACTGCGACTCATCGAGGATGTTGAGACCCCAGGAAAATGCTCTTCCCCCGCAGCTGTACCAGGCAGCTCAACCACTGCCTCCAGCACTCTCTCTTGGGGCATTTCCAGAGTGCTGGGGTTGCATTTCCATTCCAGCAGCTCCCCCTTAAGCACACAGCTGGGGGCCCTGGTTCCACACTGCAGCCAAGTGCTGCACAAGTCCGCCGTGTCCAGAAGGAATCTGCTCAGTGAGACGCAGGGAACCGTCTGACTCCTCTAGTATCCAAGTAGAATACAAGGCCAAGGCAGCAGAGCAGACACGCAGGACATGGGACCGTGTTCATGGAAGCCCAGCCTTCCATGGGGACATGTCCATGCAGTGTGACAGTACCTGACCACAGCAGGGCTGGCCTCAGGGGATGGACTCATATCCACACCCTGCCCCGACGGTACCAGCCTGCAGAGCAGCACAAGGGGGGAACACAGCACAGCAGCCACCGACAAAGCCCCCGGCACTGCTGACACCGCTGTGGGGCTGTGCCCCCAGCTGGCAGCCAGGTGCTGAACGGGGACTCTCAGCAGAGGTTGGCCAGAGCTGTCACAATGTCCACGGCCTTTCAGCACACAGGACCAGCTGCACACAAGGATACGGAACTGCTCCCTTCTTCTGCAGGGCCATCACACCACGGCCATGCCTTCACGAGCAAAGGCTGGCTGAAGATGAAGAAATGTTCATTTTGCCTACCCCCTGAGGAGGCAGAGCAGGGAGCCCTCTCCATGCTGCAGGAACCGGACAGACCACATTCACCTCAGACAGACAGACAGCACTCTGTGCCCTCCACCGCCTTGGGTCTGAACTGCTGACCCCACCAGAGCAGCTCAGGTTTCCAAACTCTCTTTTCCTCATGTCAGGCAGAGCTGATGAGGCAGGATGGGGTCCCCTCTCTCTGCCTCGCCCCCAGCCCTGTGGTGGGAGGAGATCCCTCTGCCCCAGCCCTGTACTAGCAGCAAGAATGCAAACAAGCCCTTCACAGCTGCTATTTTGGAGTTTTTACCTCAGCAGAGCTGTTACATGGCATTTCCCCCATGTGCAGTCCAGAGCAGGCTGCCGGGGACTGGCTCCTCCCTGTGGAACGGGACACCCTGGGGTCTCCCCGGCGGCTCCCAGCAGCCTGCGCAGGCATTTTGAACGGGGTCCATGAAGTCTGTTTAACCAGCATGATGTGTGCAACAGAATCACAAAGAAACAGGCATTTAAAGTGACATCTGTTGGATTAATTAGCTGTGTAATTAGCCTCCCCTCTGTGGAGACAGGCTTTGTTACTGCTGCCTGAAACTTCCCCAGGTGATTCTCTTTGTATCCATCCTTCCCGAGCACACGGAGGAGCAGAGTGGGTGAGATGGGGCTGTACTGCCCCAGCGAGGGGCAGGAGACAGCCCAGAGGCCATGGGGCAGCTGAGGGGCAATAACTGGGCCAGAGAACCTCAACAGCTACATCTGTGTGGTAGAACCCAAATGGGAAATGTCCATCAGCCTGAGCACACTCTGCAGGTCTGCTCAGAGAGGAAAGGCAGGGATACAACTCAGGCATTTATATCCTCCCCAAGTAAACCAGAGCGTCTCTGTCTCCTGCAACCAGCTCCCCACCTCGCTATCCCACGAGTCCAGAGCTGACACGGGGGATCACAGCAGGCACAAACAGCTGGGGGACGCAGCAGGCACTGCACTCCTACCCGAGCCACGGGCAACTCAGCAGAACAGAAAAACCCCGAGGTAACCTGCAGGACAAAGAGGAAACCCGGGATCCTGGGAACAGCTGCACTGCACTGCTGGCCAGATGCAGGCATGTCCCTGCTTTAAAGCAGAACAAGAGGGATGCCGTGGGGGGACGGCGCGCTGGGCTCTGCCCTGCAGCCCTGGGCTTGCCTCTCCGCCACAGCTACCCGGGGCCAAGGATCTCCCAACAGCTGCAGCCAGGCTTACCAGAGCCTGTCCAACCGTACCCCAAGGCTCAACTTCCAGAGAACCTGTTGCACAAGTGCAATTTATTGCCTAATTTGACTTGCAGAACTTGGCTGCCCATGTCACAGCACAGGAGCAGGATTTTTACGACTGGCAAGAAGGGGAAAAAGCCCATTATGGTATTACGTTATGTATCATGCATACATTATTTATTGTAATTTAATGAATTCCCTATGAGATAGCAAACACAGAACCTCCCATGCTGCTTCCATAGCAATTCTGGGGACTTTGTTACAAGAGTTTCTTTAGGAACAATTCAGTTAAAGCCGGAGAAGGATGACAGCATCCTGCAGCCCAGTGCACTGGCACAGCCAAACAGAACCCAGCAGTCCGTGCCAGGTCACATACAAGGGGCTGGGGAAAGCACCTTGTGGGGCCCTTCCTGGCCTTCAAAGCAGCCCCTGCCAGAGGTGGATGCTAATGAATGCCCATCCATTATTTAACGAGGTCGTCGCCAGCGAGCCTACAGCTGCAGAACTGATGCTTGGCCAGGGCTGGTACCCAAGGCACTGAAAACCTGACCCTGCCCAGCCAGAAAAGGAACTAAAAGCATTCTGAGGTCTTCGAGGCATACTGTCTGTGTTGAGGAATCCACCTAGTCCAGGCAGCTGGACTCAAGGCACCGACTGAAATGGGATTGAGCTCTGGGTTCCAGCCCAGGATAAGAGGCTGTGAGCTGCCAACACTGGGATAACAATGAGCACGAATATGGGTGACACCAGCCAGGTGAATGGACACCAGGAGACACAGCAGGCACTGGGAATTGCCAACCTCCTGGATAACAAAGGAGATGGGAGTAACACCAGCAAGGTGGATGGACAGGAAGACAGGGGCAGGAGCCAAAGACCTGCAGGCTTGTGAGTGGGTAGACTAGGAGGATGTAAAAACCCAGGTGCCCATGGGAGGGACAGTGGGTCACTGACAGCCTAGAACACCAAGGCAAGCTCTGCCAGAGCCTGCCAGCTGCTCTGCAACCAAAGCTGTGGCCAGAACCACTTTGTCCTCTCCCTGAACATCCCCAAAACAACCATCACCTGACATGGGAAAAAATTCCTCCTTGGAAATGTAAATACTCATCCACATGTTCCAAAATTACCAGGATAAAAGAATGAAACACAGACAGAACTGGCATCATGCACTGGAAAGGGTCAGATGCACACTGACCATCAACATAACAACACCTTGTTTTGGGATGACACCTGAGGTTGAGAACAGCTTTGCAAGACCCTCCCAGCCCTGTGCTGAGCCTCTCTCCCTGTTGATCCACAGCTCTGGGTGAGGAGAGAGAGCCAAGACCCACTCCTGCTGTTCTGTACATGGGCTGCTACAGAGGCCAGGAAAAACCCAGCTTATATAGATTAGGAAAAAGCTTGACAAGGTGTTTTTCTTTTTGGTTTTTTTTTTCCCCTCTCTTGTGTTTAGTTGGGTTTTGTAGTCCATTCTCACAAATATTTTGAATTCTAAACCCTTTTTGACTGAGGGTTTAATAACTCCATGTTCTGGGGAGCTCCTGGTTCCTGCTGTGTGACCAGGGCTCCTGCTCCAGCTGCACTCTCACTCCTTTGTTATTTACATTGCTTTTACAGGGTGGTTTCTTCACTAAGCTACTGGCTGCACATGGCTCAGCACTTACTGGAAAACTTGAAAGAAAAACCTAAGCGACAGAGGCCCATAAATAAAACATAGAGCAAGCAATGCTGTGTGCTCTCAGCAGTTCTGATTCCAGCCCTTTCAAAAAGCAGTGCAGAGGAAGCAAAAGTTCTGTGACTCTGTACTAACAGATTTTGGTATTCAATACCTAAAGGAAGGTAAAGACATCTTTTAATGTCAGGGTGACACCATGGAGAAACTCGTCACTCAGAGGAACGTGCAAGCCTGTGAAGGAGGTGTCCCAAGGGGTTAAACTGATACGGAGAGCTTTTCATATCAAAATACTTGTCAATCCCAACAGAACCAAAGGTCCCGGATCGTAAAGGTCCATCCTTCTCACACTAGCAGTTCATCAATTCCTTTCATTATGAGTTTATCCAAGTCTAGAGGATGCAGATTTGAATTAAAGGTTTTGGAGACCATCTTTAAAAACAACTTCGTAGGGAGACTTAAATGCGTATTTATTCCCCTTGTGAAGCTGCCACTGGAATTTGTCTTAAACCTTGTAGGAAATCAGCTCAAAGTCCCTCATATGCTGTAATTTAAATGGGCTTCAGGCACAATTTGTGTTGCTCAAGAGTGTAATTCAGAGCTCTGATGACGCATCTGTATTCCAAGAGATAAACTTGCAAAAATAAAGCCAAAACACACTGAGGGCAGACAGCAAGTAAATCGAAGGTTAGCAGAGCTCTAAATCTAATGAGCATGACAGACTTTCTGTGAGCAACTTTACCCCAAGAACCTTAAAAGGCTGAGATGGGAGGAAGTTTGTGATAAAAATCCAACCCCAAACACATCTCCTTTTGCCCACGACATCATCTGGATATTTCAGAACTGAATCAGCCCAGCTCCCGGCAGCTCCAAACTGAGCTCTCCAGCAGGTCTGGAGACCTGAGAGACTCCAGAGCTGGGCTGGTCCCCAGAGCTTTCCTACACTGAAGTCCCGCAGGGAACATCTCCTGTCAGCCAAGCGATGGGATGACAAAACTCAGCTTGACCTTACTGCAGAATTATGGCAAGACTAACTCTTACCAATCCAAATGCAGCAGTATTTTATTAAACCAGCGATTTCCAGAGCACTGAAATTTATGAAATTCACAAGTTCTCCTCCACCCTGGACTCCTGTGTCAAGCCAGCTCCAAAGTCAATGGTCTTTACCCAAGTCGTTCCACATCTGCCATTCTTGCAACTTTCTCTGGTGTCTTCTAGGGGCTTGTTTAAGCCTTCCTAAAACAACCCAAATTGAACACAGTATTGAACCATCAGACAAAGTGAGGATTTACACAGTTCACATATTATCTCCTTGCCCTTCTGCTTCCCATTGATCACTGAGGCAATGTCTTCAAAGAGATTGGAACAATTCCACATCTTGCTTGCAGGAAGAACAACTTTAACCCTCTTTTTTTTTTAACATGTGGGCAAGCAGGAAGCTTAGCCATTCTCCTGCCCCCAACCCCCTCCAGTAGGGCTGTCTGCCCCCCATCCCTCTAACACTGTGACACCAAATTCCATCAATCATTTCCTATGAAGCCACTTGATGGTGTAAAGTTCTTCTGCCACTGTCACAGCTTTACATCTACGCGGTCCACTCTTTTTACTTTACAGCTGACTTTTAAGCTTGCTTTTAACTCCATTTCTGGATCACTTACAAACACAGAAGCCCCCTGTATCTTTCCAATCCTTTTTCCCCCATTGTGGAAAGTTATTTTTCATTTTGCCTCTCGTTTCTCATCCTTCACCTCCCTACCCCTGCCCAGACCTCTTCCCCAGTTTGTTCATGAAGAATCTTATAGAGACCCTGGGAATCCCCTGTGCCTGCAGCCCAGCCAAGCCCTGCCTGCAGCCTGGCTGGCTCCTTCAAACAACTGACAGTGCTGCAAGAGCCTCTCTTCTCAAAGTCTGCTTTTCTCCTTCCTAATTCAATGCCTCCTAGGACTTTCCTATTACAGATTCTATCCATTTGGTGACTTAATGCTTTGCAGTTTCTGGCCCACACTACTGTCAGGAGCCTCTGCGCCCTCCTCCAGAGCTCTCCAGGGTAGAGTCCCGCTAAGTCAGTGACTTCTTCCTTCGTGGTTCCTCCACGTGAGACCACCCTTCAGCATTTATCCTCCATACAGAGGTACCTTTCAATTCTGCTCCTAAACACATGGGAAGCATTCTCTCCTCCTCCCCCTCCCAGTAACACAGGCCTTCTTCTCTTTCCCTACCTCCACATGTAATACTTTCCTGTCCGATCACATTGGTCTTGCTGTGGACTTTGGCCAGGTTCCCCCCTGCTCTGTTTTCTCAGGCGTTGTTACATTTAACACAAGCAAGCACCTAAGGTGCTTTTTGGTACCTCCTCTGTGACCCACACACATCACACCCTTTACTGTATCCAACAGTAGCTCGCCCATTTTCACATCATTTTAATTTCAAAGTTAGCTACCATTACCGAAGGTACTCTTTTTGCCTGGTTCTATTATGGAAGGACACTGAAAGTGAATACATTATCATCATCATCATCATTCCATAACTACATCTCATACAATATTCCATGCATCTTCTGGGATTAAAATTTTCTGAGGATTTCCCAACAATTTTCTCTGAGAATCCCGTGGCCAGCAAAGGAGACGCAACCTCCTGTGGGAGCGGGATGATGGGACAACACTGCTCCACGGTGGAGCTGAGGCTTCTGCTGGGTGTGCAGCTGCACATCGTCCTTCCCCTCCCGGCGGCCAGCCTCGCTTCTGCCCGAGCCAGCACAGATCCACAGCTTCATCACCTCTAGCACCACGAGCTCTGACACTAAAGAGCCATTTTCCTGCACACTCTGCATCTCTAGCTAACAAAGAGCCTCTATGCGTGGCACCACGTAACCCAAACCCTCTCCTTCAGACTCCCTTTTCCCTAAAAAAGTGAACTCAGCACTTGGAAGCCCTGAAAAGGAAGACACTGAATGAACTCATTGAAGGCACTTGCCGGCAGTCTGGCCAGCAGTGTGTTTCTTCAGTAGTTCTTTGTTTAGACTTCTTCCGAGCTGCACATTCTGAACTAGAGATTGTCAGGAAGTTGTAGGAAATGTCCAAACCTGGCTCTTTCTCAAGCAGATTAATTCCTTCTGGAAACTCCACCTGTGCAGTAGCGCTGGGAACTTGCGCCCAGCCTGTTCCAGATGTGTGGACGCTGCTGCTCCGCTCCACGCCCGGCGTCAAGCCTTGGCTGCTGCTCCCAGAGCAGCCCTGGGCCCTGCTCACAGCCAGCCCAGCCCCGGCCACACCACGGCCCAGCCACGGCAGGAACGGGCTCCAAAGCCAGCAGCGACCTCAAGCCACAACACCCATCTCAAAAACCTGACCCCGTGCGTTGACAATGGCGTTCTTGCTTTCCAGAGAGTTCTTCAGGACAGAAACCCCCTCAGGTACCCAAGGTGGTCAGCAGGCACAGGAGAAGCACAGGCACCACGTTCCCCCAGCAAGTGCCAGATAAACAACAGGATTTCCCCTTTAGTCACAGAATTTTAGGGGCACAGCAAGGAATTGGGAGTACACAATAAAGGAAAGGTGACCAGACGCTCCCAGTTTTTTGCCACTCCTCTCCCCTCACCCTGGAGAGGGAAGAGCCCTGATAGAAGCTATTGCGATGTGCAGAACGAAGATGGCAGCAGAAGACCAGACCTTCTCCCCTGGCACTGGGAGTGTGGCAGGAGAAGACTGAAAGGTTCACCCGAGCACGGACTGACAGTGTCTCCAGATCGCATTTTCTGGCAGCAAGTAACACTGACAGAAGTGGCGCTTGGGCAATGCAAGCAGCCAATAATATGTGATTTAGGAAAAAAAGGGCAAAAGCAGCAGAATAAGGAGGATTGTGTGATAAGCCCAGTGTGTGCTCTCACCCAGCAGCATCTGGAGAGGATTTTCTCCAGCAGGCAGGGAAGAACTCGATTACATCCAGTTAACTGTGCTCTAAACTGATTATGCATGTGCCAGGCTAATGGATTACATTAGCAAGAGGAAAAATAACATCCAATCAATCTCAATTTACTGCAGACCACACCAAGGCCTGAGAGAAGAGAAACCATTCTGTGAACTCCCCCCACGGCCGCTGCATCCCTTCAGTTATCAGCACAGACATGGCATTACAGCTGCTCCGTCCAGCACGGCAGCTCGGCTGCTCCGGCCTCGGCCATCCTCTGCCCTTCAATCAATCCCCGACTGCTGAAGCCACACACCGCCAGCCCAGCCCTCCACCAGCCTCTGCTCCAAGCTTTATCCAGCCCTACCTGAAGGCCAACACATGGAGCATCCCAAAGGGATCCCTTACTCTGAAACACGTTATCCTTCAGCTGGTGTTTCACTGCTGTTGTGTCAGAGGCAACACAGGGCTGTAGCAGCACTAAGACTGCCCTGGCCTTTACCAACCTGAAAACTGACAATTCCTCTTTGCCTGCCCAAGGAAAACATCCTAGGAGTCTTTATTACAAAAAGCTATGCCTGTCCCCCAATGCTAGTGGGATTTTTTCACCCTCTTTATTTCCCCTTTTCTTTCCCCTCAATGAGAGAATTCTAGTGCCCCAACTGCCTTTCCCCCTGGAGCCTACTGTAGATGAAGGGCCTGGACAAAGAAAACTTTACACCTTTGCAATGTATACTTAAAAGAACAG
>VWZN01007050.1:1668-45785 GCA_013396955.1 Regulus satrapa | reverse complement strand
AAAAAAAAAAAAAAAAAAAAAATCAAAGTACAGCTGTCAAACAACTCTCTTGTACCCCAAAGTGACCTCCAGAGAGGAGATTCAGTTCCCTCAGCTGGGTTCTCAAGTCTCATGGGGACTCTCCTGCCCCAGTTTCCAAGCTGGGTAACTCCCTCAGGTCTCCTGCCCACCAGAGAGCAGAGGTGTATGTGCAGACCTGATCATTTCCAGAGCCAGACTCTGCTGGGTGAGGCTGGATCCCAGCTCAAGATGGAACAATCACTGTCACAGCCGTCCTGGCCTCAACAAAGAGCCCAGAGAAACACAGCCCTCCTCCGAGCAGCTCCCCACTCATTCCAGGTAGGTCCAACAACCACAGCTCAAGGTAAACCTTATATGATGCTCCTGGTTATTGCCTTCCTCCCTGGATTTTCTGGAACTGTTAAATCCCAGGAAAAATCCAGGAGTTTTGGAAATGTGCCTACACTGTGATGGGGGTGGGTATTACAGAGCTCAATATCAGGTCGTAACTTCCCATTACATAAAGAAAAGTTTTCAAAGAAACAATTTGAAAATGCAAGGTACACTCTGTGCATATATAAAGAAACCTCAGCACATTTGAAGGAAAGCAGGAAGAAAAGGATGAGGACAGAAAGAATACAAAAAAACCTGCGAGGAATGAGCAAGCAAGGAGCGGGAGAGCACGTGTGAATGGAGGGGATGCGGCTGCTGAGATTTATGGCAATTCGTACCTGATTGTTCATACTAAAGCTATTATGGGATGATTAGAGAAAAAGGTGAAGCTTTAAGTCCAGTGAAAATCAATAGAAACGTCTGGAGCAATTCTGCTGCACGAGTGAAAGGACTATTTACTGTATCCGGAGCTCCTCTTGGGTTACAGCCCACAGGGCTCGGCCAGCAAGGGGAGGGGGCTGGGGACCAGACGGNATGGGCAGGGCACGCACACGCCACGGCTCCTCTCCCAGCCTCCTCCCCTGCCAGCAGCCAGCACAGCATTGCTCACTGCACTGCCGTACACAGAGCTCAACAGCCCTGCAGCCACGGCCCCGCCGCCCGCCCAGCGCCAGGACCAGCACGCTGACCACACTGAAAGCCTTCGAGCCACACACAGTGACAAACTCGTATGGGACAGAGCCAAGAAACCACCGGCGAATGTCACCTTGCACAGCTTTTCTAACGTGACTGTCCCATTTCAGTGCAGAGCCTCACAGCTGCAGTGCCAGAAGACGCACGAGCCCCCCCCCTAAAGCACTGTGGTGTGAACATCTACTCCAGGCCTGAAGCCTGGAGAACGAGAGCAGCTAGCAGAACACAGGCCGAAGAGCCGCAGCACTGGGTGCCAATGGAGAGCTCTCAGCAGCTCATCTCCAAAGGGTCACAATCCACTGTGGCTCAACGTGGATTCTCCTTGCAAAATGAAAGAAGAGGAAGCGAAGCCAGCCCCTACCTTATAGAGCTTCAGGCTGGCCTCGTGCCTCGAGTTCACGGTGTGCAGACGTAGCTTCTCCAGACTGTTGGTGTAGTAGTCGCACGCGTTGCACTTCAGATGGACTGGGTTCCCGATGGCCACGCACTTGAGCCTCCACTCGTTGGCTTTGCCCCCCTCCTTGATATGTGCCACCAGCTGGTACTTCTGCACGTGCTTGTCTGTCTTACAGTGGAGCTGGAAGTTGGCCTTGAGCTGCGTGTTGTAGCGGCACAGCTTGCACTGGTACGAGTCCCCCATCACCGCCTTCCACTCGTCCTCGGGGAGGCTTCGCTCCACGTTCATGTGGAGGCCCAGCATGTCCAAATTATCTGTCGTGAACTTGTTGCACACGGCGCACTGGAAGAGCTTCAGCGACGGGTCATTGGTTTGCGTGAAACTTTCACCCAAGTTCATGAGCTCCTCAGACACCAGCTGTCCACCGCCCAACCGCATGTCCAGCGGGATCTCGCCACCCACTGCACAGAGAAAAAAGGGGAAGAAGAGGTCAGAAAGGCTGAATTCTTACCAGAAGATAAACACAGAGCAGAACATAAGCTGCTCCCAGGTGCCACCTGCGAACCCAGAAACACAGAGTGAGACCACGTACAAGCTGTGTGCCTCCCTCTGCCCATTCCCGTGTTGCTGGTCTGCAGCAAGAGCTGAAGAAAAAAGTCATTGCAGCCAGCAAAGAAGGCTGAGAATGGACTACTATCACCCTTGCTACCCTCTTGCCAAAGGATCATGCAGCCCTCTGCCCGTCAAAGGCAGCAAGAAAAACCCTGCAGACTTGGAGAGGATGGATAATTCCATAGCACCACATCGAAAGTTTCTGAGGCTATATCAAGAACAGCATTAACACTTCATTCTGTTTTTTCTTGCCTCCCTGGAGAAGCAAATGCTACCTCATGCAGTAGCAAAGCAGAGTCCCTTACCACATAAAACAAAGGTCAACAGTCACAAGCCCAGGTGATGGCCACATCACGGGGAGGTCACCGCACTGCCGTCACGAGCTGGCAACAGCGCAGAACGCGGCACGGACAGAAACACCCTGAGAAGTGCCACTCCTGCACTGTCACAGAGGTGACAAGATCTCACCTCTTGTCCTAGAGTTCAAAATGGTGAAGAATCTTCTAAAAACAATTTTGATAAGGCAAAGACAACAACTAATAAAGAGGGTGCGAGAGCATGTCAAGGAGAGCTGGGAGGACCCTGTATTTGTCAGGCTGATTCTTCAAACCAAGAGCTCAGTGCTGCTCACTCACAGCTACTGAACACAACAGGCTCCTCCTCACACCAGAGCACCTGAGAGATGCAGACAGAGAAACTCTGGACAAGCACAGAGATAAACCAGGACCCCTGTGCCACTTTGCTCTCCTTTTCTCTGTTTTAGACATTTATGCTCTTTCTAAAGAATTTTGGTATTTTACCTTGATTCGATGCCACAGCTCAGCTTAACAATCCTATGAAAGGAACCAGGTCAACAATCCCTCAGTTAATCAAAAAGAGATGTTATTTCCTTCTCATTTCCTATGTTGCAACTTATTTGCTGAGAAGTAAATGCTCTTTAAGACACTCTCTCCTGAACTCACCATGCAGGAAAAACCCAAAAGCAGACTCTTCTGAATTATTAATGTTCTGCTCCGTTTTGGACCGAAGGGTAAGAATGGGAAAGATGGGCTTCACTCCTCGCAAAGCTCACAGCACGTGTGTCCGAGTCAGGAGGGCCAACCTGTGCCAAGTGCTTATTGACACGGGCAGGGCCTCCCTCTGCAACCCTCGGTGTGAGATTTGCAGCTGTCAAGTGCACAGTTCACAAACTGCTCTCCACGCAGATCATGGACATCCGAGACCCTGTCACTTACATGAGGAGCTTCAGTTAAAACACTCCCAACTTATTACAACCGCCCCTGTGCTTCAGTAAGGAGGGGCTCTGAGCTTCAAAAGCCTCCAATCAGTCTGTCACTGGCAGCAGAGGAACACCACCACTCTCAAACCTGCTTATCTTGTCTTCTCAAGGCAATAGAGCATGGAAGAAACCAACCCCGAACAAATACACCTGCCTTTGGGAGTGCCAGCGGGTGGCTGCAGCCTCTCTCAAAGCTATCCACCAAACTAGGCCCACTCCTCCCCAAACCCAGGAGAAGTTCTCTGGAAACACTGTAGTTAGGGTACTTTCCACAATGAGGAAGAACATTCAGCACCATGGCATCCGTAACCCGTGTCTGCCGTTCCATTAACTCCCTATGAAAGCTCTCCGAAAATGTACTAGAAAAGCCACAAGATGAAGAAAAACTGCTCTGGGCGAACACAGATGAGAAATCTGCACTGGGCAGCCTTCATCCTGAACCACCACACAAAGGCAGCTCATGGGGTCACAGTGCCAGACCCCTTTGCTGGCTTTCTCACATGAACACGGTGGAAACCCCTTCAGCCTCACCTAGAGATGGAGCCATCGTTGCCATGGGGTTGGTGGGATCGAGCTGGAACCCCCCCATCATGAACTGTGCATCTGAGGAAGTGCTGTCCATCTTCAGGTTGGGAAGGTTCATGTTCTGCGCCAGGTAGTACTGGTAGAGCTCGGCCTCGGCAGGGGACGGCAGGCTGCCGAGGCCTAGGTGCCGGTTATGCTGGATTTGGGACATGTTTTGCTGAAGCAGCATCATATTGTGCATGTGCTTCTCACTGGTCATGTGAATCCGAAGGTTTCTAGCTACGTTGGTCTCATAGTCGCACACCTCGCAGCGCCACGTAGGTTTGGTTTTTGGTTTGGTGGGGGAGGGAGCCCCACAGGTGCTACTGATGTTGGCGGCGGCGGCTGCCGCAGCAGCAGCTGCCGCCGCCGCCGCCCCCGCAGTGTGGCTGAAGACTTGCTCTCCCCCTCCGTTCTGCAGGTTCTGCATGTTGTTGAGATGCTTGTCGGACTGCATATGAATACTGAGGTTGCCTTTGGTAGTTGTGGAGTAGTTACAGACCTCGCAGCGGAAGGGCTTGTAACCACAGGTGTAGCTCTCGCCCCGCGCCAGCCGCGGGTGCGGCTGCCCGCTCTTGCAGTAGACGCAGGAGCCACCCGGCTCAGGATGTTTCTCCTTCATGTGCGCCTCAAGCGTCTGCTGGTACTTGTAGTGCCAATTGCACTTGGGACACTTGAGTGTCTTACATGAGTTGCGAGAATGCATCATAGTCATGTGGCCACCCAGCGACCGTGAGGAGCCCAGGACCGTGTCGCACTTTGGGCACTCCACGCCGCTCCCCGAGGGGCACTCCCCACCCCCAAGTTCACAGAGGGGGCCAGCATGCTGGTGATGGGAGATGTAGCTCCCGTCCTCGCCCTCTGCACTCTCATTTGGTTCTGGTGCTGTGGCATTGTCTTTATTGGCACTTTCATCGATGAAGTCCAGCCTCCTGCTGCCCTCGGCCACACCGGCTCCGCCGCCCTCATTGTTAAAGCTTAAGTGATTCCTCCTGTTTGCACCATCAAAGACAAAGGAAGAAGCAGAATTAGAACTAGTAGAAGCCGTGCCCCGTGACAGGGTCTGGAGCACGTTAGGCATTAAGGGAGAGTTAGAAATGCTTTGGTTTGAGAGAGCAAGGTCCTTTTTGCTGCTGCCACTTCCTGCCACAGCCCCAGCATCCTCCTGGGGCCGGTCCTCCAGTTCATCCTCCAACTCGTTTGGAAATAGTCCTTTGCAACCCTCATCATCCTCATCTTCTTCCTCTTCCTCCTCTTCCTCTTCCTCCTCCTCCTCTTCCACCTCCTCCTCCTCCTCCTCTTCCACCTCCTCGGCTGGCTCCACCTTTTCCGAGAGGCTGTCCTGGTCGTCCCCCTCTTGTTTCTCCCCCCCTGCCACCCCAGGGTCCTTCCCCTCCGAGGATTTGGTGGGACTGGAAGCCAGCGGGCCCAGGGGGACTGAGGTAATGGGAGTCTTCAGAGCTGAGCTGGTCAGCCCACCCAGGTTGAGGAGTGCACTGGGGGCCAGGACACCCGCTGCCGGCGGCGGCTCAGCTCCACCGGCCGCCCCGGCCTGGAGGGCCTGCTCACCTTCCATGCAAATGCCACTGAATTTACCATAAAAACTGTGTCCAGGGCCTATGAGGTTAGCTGCGGAAACGAGAGGGTGCTGAAAGGTTTTGTTTTTTGGTTCCAGAAAGCTGACAAGGGGTTCCTTGTCTTTGCCTATCCCTTGGATGATAGCGGAGATGTTCTTATTGCTAAGAATTTTCCGCTCCTCCTCACTCAGAGTCATTCGGTGGTCGTGCACGGCATGGGTCACGAACGAGCGGACATACCCAAAGGAGAGCTTGCACAAGAAACACATCAGGATGGGCTTCCTCTTCCCATAGAGCACAAAGCCATCGAATTTGGACAGGTCCACATTGTTGGGAACATCTTTGGATACGCAGGAGCTTTTGGCAGAACCGTCGCTGTTCAGGTAATCCTTGTTGCTTTTGTGTCGCACATCGAAGACGCGGAAGCTGTGCAGGACGGGGCTGATGCCCGCCAGGGCTGAGGTATTCGGGAAGGCCTGGTCTGAGCCCTCAAACCACTTCCCGAAGGATGAGGCTATGTGGAAAGTGTTGATGATCTGTGGATAGACGGGAGCGGCAGCAGAGGGCTCTCCCTGCTTGGGCAGAGAGTTCGGGAGCAGCGAGGGGAGAGTCCCGCTGCCGCCGGCGCCCCCGCTTTGCACCAGCTGGCTGAGGCTCTCCACGATGTAGGCCGAGCCGTCGGGCTGGTAGACGATCTCGCCGGCCAGGTTCTCCACGTCGCTCTCCTCCTCGCCGTCCTCGCTGCTGTCGCTCCCGCTCTCCCCCCGCAGCGGCGGGGGCGGGCGGGCGCTGGCACAGCGGTGCTCCATGTAGCTCTGCAGGCCGGCGAAGGAGGCCGCGCACTGCCCGCAGCTCACCTCCTTGCCCGCGGGCTCGCTGCCCGGCCCCGCCGCGCTGCTCTCGGGGCCGCGCTCGGCGAACGGGACCCTCAGGCTGTCCAGGGGGCTGCAGCTCTCCGCCGCGGGCTGCTCCATGCTGCCGGCCGGGTCAGGGAGGTGGGCGCTGTTGAGATCAGTCCATTGCTGGTGCTGAGGAATGCCGCACCCATTGTCCTTCCCGGGGATGACGGGCGAGTCACAGCCTTCCATGGCAGGGCCGGCACGGAGCGCTCATTGCACCCGGTACGGCTCCGACCTGCGGGTGGGGAGAGAAGGAGAGAGCGGGTGAGTTAAAGCCACCGGGGCTGAGACCCTGCTTCCCTGCGCCAAGAGGGCTCCAGGGACAGGCAGCCCAGCCCTGGGCGAGGCGCTGCTGGGGACGAGCAGTGGAAACACGCTGGCAGCACCAACACAAGAGACAAACTGAAGGGGCCCGGAAGGTGGCAAAAACCTCCACGTCTTTCCTAAAGGGAGCCAGCAGGAAGACCGCAGGACCTGCACCGTCACCGCCAAGGCCTTGGGTCTTCAGAAAACAAAACGCCATGGGAAAGCTTGTGACAGAAACAAGATATGACAACAAAACAGTTCTGTGGCTTTACAGCTTGGTGAAACCCATATTGTCTGGGTCCCCCTAAGGCAGATGCTGTTTTTCTGGGTGTTACCCTTCTGCTAATGGCTTGGGCAGCACGGACCCAGCACTACCACACATGCTCCTCAGTGGGAAACCGCGTGAGCAGAGCCGCTCACAGCGATTTTGGAGTAACAGCGCTCAGTACGCACAGGAGACGTAACTGCTCTGATCTGGACAGAGTTTAAACAGAGAGATGTCAGCAGAGAAACCAAACAGGAAATTCCAGATCTGACAAGGGTGCATCCTGGGGATTGGAAAGCGTCAGCCCACCATGCTCCAGGAACCTCCCAGAGGTCCTGCAGGACACAGCCCCGGTGCACGGATTGCTTCCTCTCACCCCTAGAGACACACGGTGGGTACAGGTCCTGGAAGAGGAGGACACCCTTCCCACTAATTCCATTTCCCCGGATCAGCATGACTGGAGGATCCCCACCAACTGCCAGGCAGCCAGCAGGCCTGGGCTACTGACCATGGCTGACATCCAGGGCCCCCTGTCATCGTGGCCCTGTTTGCTGCACCTGGCCAATGACTCCAGTGCTGCAATCCTAAAGGAATCCTGCAATCCTAAGGGAGCCCTCTTCAGCTCATACAGAAAGTGTGAAGAGAACTGGAAACATGCTAGAGAAGACATGACCAGCTGCAAAGACAGCACTGTGTGAACTACCTGAATTAGTTCAAGGAAAAGAAAACAAAGTGACTATCAGCATTTTTTTTCTGGTTTCACTGTCTCCCACTTTATTTTCCTTTACTGCACAAAGCCATCCACACTTCTGCTGCTTTCTCTGGTGTGTTTGTACTTTCTTTTTACATTTGACTTCTGGTGAAACTCGAAGAAAAGGCATTTACAACTACCACCGAGGGCAAAGGCATACTCTCAAAGCCCATGTGTAAGGATGCCTGCAGAAGGACATGCAGGTGCAACGGAGACACCACCCAACGTGATCACACACATTACTCCACAGCACCTCCAGTCTCACCTTCCCTGGATTCTGTGCCTTACACTGCTGCCTCTGCCCTTGCACTGGGAAGAAGCAGGGATTTGCTCTGCAGTAACAGTAACCTGGTGCACTGAGCAGAGCAAGAAGGATGAACAGAATCCTGCTACCAAAAGGCTCCGGCTTCTTAGTCAGCCAGTTTTGCTCCCCTAGCCTAAAATACGGTCCAGCCATGTAAGCGCTCCTACTGCACCAGCTCCCTCCCTGGATCACTGATCCCAGATCCTTCTGGGTTGAGGCTGCACATTCACCCTCCCACAATCACACCTGTTCTCTGCCTCGTCACTGCTACTTCTGCACTGGTAACTGCAATCCGAATTAAACCAGAACTGATTCATTCAGGGGAAACGCGGAAAAAGAAACTCCATAAGCCTCGTACACTTTTGCCAAGTGAAGTTTTAGGAACATCTACGCGGACTTCAAAGCACAACATGGAATGACGACGCCCTACCAGTTCTTTTAGACACGAAGCACTGTGCAGGCCAGCACAGCCCCCGGGACACTCAGCCGGGTGAGACACAGCCAGGATCCCAGCAGCTCTGCCACCAAGAGCTCCTGACTGGCAGGGGATGCCTGACTGACAGCCAGGCCGGAAGGGTTAGCAGGGCTGGAGGGGCGGGAGGGTTAACAGCCTGATTGGAAAATCAATGTAATAAATGCTTGGTAAGTTACAGGAACATGCGGGAAGAGGAGGCCGCGATTGATAAAGGACTGCAGCTTTGATGCTGCACTGGGGACTTGTTTATTGACAGGAAAGCCAATCTCTCTCCCGGCCCGGCCCGGCCAGGCAGACCCGCACGCTCCAATTAATTGGTGGGCTTTTCTGCCCTGGCTTGCGTTAACAGCTCTCCCCCACTCACTCCAAGTTAACCAGCTCAAGATGTGCTATGCCAAAGGAATCTTCTCTCCCTTTTCTCAACACCGAGGAGCCCTTATAGGGCACGTGGAAAAACCCAGAGCCAAAATGGCCAGCCCCAGACACAGACTGAGCCCCTGCACAAGCCCAAGCTCTTCTGATGGCTCAGTCATCATCAGAGCAGGTCCTGAAGGAAGCACAAGGCATGAGAATATTTGTTTCTATTCACACAGAAGCTGCAGGAATCATCCCATTAAACCGAAAACAGCCATTTCCTTGCTAAAGCAACCCAGGTTCTAAGCAGAAGCACAATGCAGTTAATAGTCTACTCTTGGGCTCTGCATCTTCCACCACCCCAGACTGCCCCTAGGCCACCTGTGTGGGGACAGACACAGTGTGCGAGAGCTCAGATGGACAGACAGCGGTGTGCTCCACACCTCCCATCCACTCCCCCTGCCGCCCTCTCTGCTCTGTTTATCAGCCAGTCAATAAGAAAAGGTAGTTCTTACTTAAGGAGGCAGAAGTCAACTCGTCAGGTCGATCAGCACTCTGTCTGTAAACATGGTTTCCCGTAAAATCAATGAACTCCAGTTACAGAGAGAACAGCCTGAGTGCCAGAGACTCCGTGCTCTCACACTGCCCCAGTGGCAAGGAAGGGCTCTCCTGGTGCCTTCTGCAGCCCCACATGCCACCACTGCCATGCCCCCCTTGCCTCTGGCCCACGGCCCGTCCCAGCCTGTCCCTTCCTCACAGCACCATTGCATCTTACAGTCCCTTGGAGCTGACAGGGCACCAAAGCAGCCCAGAATGGAGCTACCCTTGGATGGCAGCTGCAGGTCGCAGCACAACACTGTGAGCCCCACGCTTCTGCCACATTCCTGCCAGCCAGGCCTGGCAGCTGGCAGCCACGCTGTGCAGAACACGTGTGGAGTCAATCCCTGCGTCCTCCGTCACCTCCCTGCAGCCCCATCCTCGGAGGGACAGACATTCCGCCCTCCAGCAGCGCTGCCAGCAGGGAGGGCTGGTCCCAGAGCTGCTCCCAGAGCCCAAAGCGGCACCAGGCTGCTGCCTCCCCCGGGGACACCGCAGGCAGCGCGGGCAGCAGGGACCCAGCGCCAGGGAGGAGGGGGCTCCTGCTGTTGCCCAGGCTTCCCGAGAATTAAATATGAACAGCCGTGCTGTGTAATTTTAAATTGTTAATTAGCACAGGGTTAATTAGGCGGCCCTTTCACAAGAGGCTGTTTGGCAGTAAACCAAGACTAGAAGCAATGAGGAAGGAGGAAAACAAAAGGAGAAAGCGACAGTGAGAAACTGTTCCCTCAGCTAATGACCCACATGGCACCATGGAAAAAAGGGTGCTGAGGACAGGGAGAAGATACAAGCAGATGCATTACACCCACAGCCACTACCTGGCCACGGTCCCTGCAGGCTGCCCTCCCTCTGCCCAGCTGCGTGGCACAGGGAGGCAGAGGTGGGGCAGGACAAGGACAGCAGAGCACTAAGGGTGTGCTCAGACACTGCCCACAGCCCCTCACACGCTCAGCCCGGCCCTCCCTGCTGCAGAAGGACAGCGCCTGGGCAAGGAGCTCCTGTCTCAGCAATGGCACCTGACGACACTTGCTCCAGTCTCAAAGCTGGGATGGACACAAAGGAGAGAGGGCAGCCAACCCAACCCATGGCCAACACGGAATGGCTTGGGAAGGGACCTTGGAGGCCCCCGGGACAGGTCAGCTCGAAGCTGCCAGGAGCAGGAGCCCAGGCAGGGGTGCGAGGCAGTCACCGTGACCCTCTGAAGGGGTGACACAACAAACCCGGAGCAGCAAAGCTTTCCGTGCTGCCTCCCCACACCTGGCGTGCTACACAGCACTCGGGTAACACTTAGGAAATTGCAAATGGAAAGCATGATAAAAATAATTGCCTAGGATCAAGAATTCAAAAATTAAGGAAGAACAGAACGTATGTTGCCAAAGCAACTTTAATTTTGCTCCTTTATGCATATGAATTACGATACTGCCTGCAATTAGGTGAGCACGCGGCGCCTCGCTTGGCAAGCAGGATGGTCACAGAAGAGGGTAAAACTAGGTGGCAGGAGCATGTCGTCACTTTATGTGATTTCTACAGCAGCTGCTACCGCACAAATATCTGAAGAGTTACTTGCTAGAATAGAAAGCTGTTTTCAAATTTCCTCAGCAATGCTGGCTGGAGATTTGAGTTCCAATACCAAGAGTTTCAATTCCCAGTTCCATAAAATGCTTCTACCTTTAAAGTTAAACAGGAGACACGAATCCCAGCTCTCTCACATTCATTAAGGTGCCAGAAAGCAACAAGATACCTGCCAGCCTAAGGAAAGTGCTGAAAACTCTGCAACAAGACTTGAGATATTAGGATAAAACGATACTTATGTGCCAAAACTTGAGCATAACAGCGAACATGGATGCACAGTGCAAATAATGATTTCTAGTTGGTGATTTTCTGCCAGCATTTCACAACATAGTGCCTTGGGATTCCTCTTATGCAATTCCTAACCAAAAAAAACGAACCTGAAAATACTGGTATTTATTTGCCAAGTTCAACACTTAAACAAAGCAATTACAAACTAATTTTTCCTTTTCACATAGCAAGTCATATTTTGCACCTCTCCAAATGAGACCAAGCTTTGTTTCAGCACACACCCTCATCACAGTGGAGTTGTTTCACTGGTAAACATGGTCTGATGAGCAAGATGCCAGTCTTGCAAATCCTGAACACCTTACTTCTCTCTTCCTCTTTCGCAGTGAGGCTTTACCAACCGAGCCCAAGCTCAGTTCTGACTTCTTCCAGCGTTCTGCTCTGTGCCAGACTGTTTCCATCTGGACACATGGCCACATCCAGTGCCTCTGCATTGGGAGCAGAATTAACAAGCCAGCCCTGCCTGCTGGTGGCAAAACCATCCAAACAACAGTGACCCATGGGTTCCCAAGGGTCATGGGGCTAGAAGTCTTCCCAAACTGGTGGGTTATCCCAACAAAGCCAAGAACTCATAGAATTGAATCATTTGGGCTGGAAAAGACCCTTAAGATCATCGATTCTAACCATTAACCCAGCACCGCCAAGGCCAGCACTAACCTGTGTTCCCAAATAGCAAATCTACACACCTTTCAAATCCCTCCCTGGGATGGTGCCTATACCACCGCCACAGGCAGCCTGTGCTAGTGCCTGACCACCTTCCCAGTGAAAAAAATCACCTCTGTGGAAATCCCTACAAACACTCTGAGCTCTCCCATCAGAGGGATTCTAGCCCACGGATCCTGAAGGGCCCAAGGTTCCAGAAGGGGATGGTGGGGCACACAGTGGTCTACTGGAAGAGGAGACCCATCAGGCCCCTGAAGGGACAGGCCCGTCGTCCCGCAGCAGGAAGGCAGCGTGTGGAGGGTTTGGGCAGGCTGCAGCCAGAGTGACACGGGCTCACACCCCGGGCACAGCCGGGCCCTCAGATCTGCCCGGCAGCATTAGCATGGACAGCTTCCCAAGCAGCGGGAGGCAGAGGAGCCGCTGAACAAAACAGGGCTGAGAGCTGCAGGGCTCAAGCACTCGGCATGGAACTGAGAGAAAGGGGCTCCCTGAAAAGGTGAACCTTCCACATTATCCACATTTCCCTTCTGCACTTCACACCAGCTAAAACGGAGCCAATGGGAGTAACACAAGTCAGGCAGCTTTTCAGAAGGCATTTTGTTATGAACTATTATTCCAAGTTTGCTGATCCCTTTGAGTCAGCTACCGCACTACACACAAAAATACTTATCTGATCTTCAGCCTGCTGCCGTTGGGAGTGGAGTGATCCCAAGGAAGGCCAGAAGGCTTTCCGAGAGCAGCTGGGGACAAGAACGCTTATTCCTTCAGGAGACTCTTAGCACTAAGAAAATTTTGCAGCAGAGGTAAACTGGCTTCAGTCACGTTTCTCTCTACACAGCAAACTGAAGCACTTGCTTAGCTCATCCATGACCAGGCATTCACACGCTCCCAGGGCACAGAGCTTGTTCTCAGGTTCTGCAGGATGCTCTCCTCTTGAGTAGGACGCCAGGTTTTGTTTCAAAACGTCACACATCTCACAATTCTGCCGTTGTGCAACTCACCCCTTTGCTCCAAACCCCCAATCTCTCTTGTTAAATGGTGTTCTCAGCCTATGCTGCTGCATAAATAACTACATTTGCATCTGGTTTGCATTTTCAGTGCAACGTTGTTGATCCAACTCCAAAACTAATCAAAGAGCTGCTGAGGACAAATTGCCTTGCTCTGCCACACAGACCCCAGAGTCCCCCGGCACCGGTGCCTCAGGAAGCAGGCCATGCTGGTCCCCATGTGCCATGCTGCAGCTTGTCCTGTGGCCCCAGTGCCTGTCCAGCGGCTCACAGCTCTGTCCGGGCCCCGTGTGCCTCCGTGGAGGGAAGGAACATCCACGAGACCTTGCACTGGGCAGCCCCTACCCCCACCGAGCCCCCGGGGATGCTTGTGAACGGAGAAGCCCTGAAATGCTCCGGTCTGCAGCCCTGCCACACGGCTTTGGGATGGGCCCCAGCCCCGGCGGAAGCGCCGCTGCGCCGCTGCCAGCTGTGCTCCAAGCCAGCTGTGCTCCGAGCCAGCTGTGCTGCACAGCCATGCTGCACACACGCAGGGACTCACCAACAAACCCTGCCAAGGCTCCTTCCTCCTACGGCTTTACCCAAACAACATGTGCGCTCCAGACTGGTGTCAAGGGCCAAGCCAAGGCCAAGAGTTAGACTCGTAAGTCATGCGGATCTCCTCTGCCAGGGCTCGGATCCAGTCCTTGTTAGGAAGCAGACTCGCTGCGACATTCTGGGCTCAGTTGCTCTTTCCCACCCTTTGGGAAAGCCGATGCGTTGGATCGGGAGAGCAGGCTTAGAGGTATTAGGTCATCCTGTAACCATTCCACTGCTCAGACAAACACCATGGCTGATACGTCAGCTCTGAACTACACACTGGGCTGCACAGTCCCATCACAAAGGTCACCGGGATGTCTGCTCACACCGGCCATTCATGTTTCAGTATAAACACCAGTTACAGCCATATCACTGGAAGATAATCTTAAAAAACCCTAAAACAGGTAAAGAAATTTGCTGGTATAGCTGGCAAACCACCCCATTTAGAGTAACCTATAGGCCAACTTTTAGCAGATCCGAGTGGTCCTGTACTCCTGTGAACAGCATCCATTTTGTTGCTTCCAAAACTACACCCTGCTCCAGACTTCATATACAGCCTAAGCATGTTCCTTATCTGGCCAAAATAAACCCTCCTGATTGCAGCAACCATCAGGAGTCAACACCTGTGGACCACTTGACAGCTCCAAGTCTCAAGTTCACGCTCTCCATGCGCGCAGTGCCTCCATCAGCTGCTCCATCCCTGGTGCACCTGAGCCACCACCTGTGAACCACTTAGCCACCCCAGCCCCGGGAGAGCTGATCCACATCCAGGTAAACGGAGATGCCACAGGATGCGCCCGATGCACCTGCAGGCACTCCCGAGCCCAGGGAGCACCTAGGGCAGCACACTGCCAGGGACGCAGGCGCCGGGGGAGATGAGGGAGGAAGCGCATGTCTCCAGACCTCCAGGACTGAAAGTGTTACTCGGCTGCCTGGCCTCTTGCTAATTGTGGGTTTTATTTTTATTTCCTATTACCCTCTTGCACGCCTGATGAGATTATCTTACCGGAACTGACACAGCTGGAGGCTGCAGCCATACATGGAGCCTCTCAGGAGGCAATGCAATTTTATTTTCATTGATCAGGAATCAGCAGGGCAGTAAATGATGGGAAATTCCATTAGGAGAAATACTGGGCCACAAGACCCAACTATCTAGGTACAACCAAATCCCAGAAAGTCCCATCCTTCCTCAAATCTTTTCTCCATCGGGATGCAGACAGCAAATCATCCTTCTTCCTCCCAAAATGGAGCTAGCTACTAACTTGATATTCCTAATTGCCGCCTGCGCTGCCAGAAGCGGAGGCAATGCTGTCAGAGCACCCCCAAGGGCTCACTTAGCCCAGACAGTGCCTCTGGTAGAGCCAGCAGCACCCGGCTGCCCCAGCTCAGCCCAGCAGCTGCTGCAGGGCCAGGGCTCTTTCCCAGCATGTGCCCATCCCACAGCCTTTGTTGTGACGGGCCAGGCAGGTGTGAGAGGTGCCGGCATGGCAGCGCCTCAGCCAGGCCCAGCAGAGCCAAGGGGAGTCCGGTGCCTGGTGCCATTTGGAGCCCGAGGCCCAGTCAAACATTACAGTGTCACTGCAGAGAGCAGCCCTCCTCCTCCCAGGGCCACTGTCTCAGGGCTTACAGAGCTCTGGGAGCACACAGGGATCTGGGGAACCCCCTTCCGACAGAGCACCACACACCACCCAACTCTTACAAGCCCAAACTCCTCGGAGCCCAAACTGGAACCACATGGACCAAGCCTTTTGTTTTAACCCCCCATACACAGGATATGCGCTCAATCCCCCGCTCGAGGCTCCAAATCCCTGCCTCAAGGCTGGGTTTGCCCCATCCTGCTGTCCCTGGGGCACCCCCTGTGAGCCCGAGGCCCTGGCAGGTGGCCGGAGGGCGCTGACCGTGGCACGGCCGCAACACAGTCGATACCAGCCAGATACCAGCGCAGCACAAGCCACGGCACTGACTGCCAAGCAGATGGTGAAACTGTTTGTTATGATCGTTGTGGGGTGCTGCAAAGTGTTCCTAGTGCTGTCTTGAGCTTTTTGCCAAAGTCAGAACTGCCAGGGCATCGCCGGTCTGTAGCTGCCGTGGCCCAGTGAGACCCTCCACACGCTGCTGTGCCCACACTGACCCCAAGGCTCCTCCACAGCCCAGCTACCACTGCCATGGAGAGGGTCACACTACCAGACACGCCCCTGAGCTGTTTATCTTACACACACTCCTATCAAGGCTTACTCCTACAGCCACTGTTACACTTTCTGCTGGAGCATCCATTCCAGGGAAAACAGAGCTCAAACACCAAAACCTGGAACTTCACTTCTGCACCCTCCTCCTGATCAGCTGAAAGTTAAATTCCATTTCCCACTCTGAAACATTTCCTTCAGTATTTCAATTACTTTTACATCTACTCTGGACTTTGTACAGTTTCCTACATCCTTTTAACAAGATTTAACAGAATTCATCCCTTCATGACCCAAATTATTGTACAATGCATTAGGAATTCTTTTTGAGAAGACTGAACTCTGGATACACTCGGTGTGGAAGATGCAGCAGGTGTATGTGCACGCAGGCCACGCCTCAGAACAGGTGACACACTGCAGCTTGTCACCTGCCACCACCTGTCTGCAGGGCCAGCAGGCGATCTGCCAGCACACAGCAAGGCAACATTTTGATTCTGAAGTTGTTCCACATATCAAAATCGTTTCTCTTGGATTAAACTCAGTAACACCTATGCCCCAGCGTCCAGAACGATGCCAAGCTGCCGGATGGGATATGCTCTGGTAAAAGCATCTACTGCTCCTCCATCCACAGGAGCAGGAACAGAGGCTGTGACACACTCGGGGCTCCACTGCCACCACAGCCAAGTGACAGCTGAAAATGAGTTTAACAAGGGCTGAAGCTCCAGGGTTCTGTCAGCAGCTCCAGGGGCAGTAATTAAGGAGTGTGGGTCCCATTACCTCCCCGTACAGACACGGCTCTGACAGCTCCATCTCCGTGCTAACCCCAAGGACCATTTGCTATGGGCTGCAGGCAGCACTCGGTGCCACCTCCACTGCCTTGGCTGGCTGCTCCTTGCAACTGAATCGCCTTCTCTAACTAATCACTGCTGACATCTGCAAAATAAACTTTACACCAGCAGCCTTCCTGTGCACTGCCCTCAACCTGGACAAGACCTCAGGAAATGCTTCTGGCTAATGCTCTGGCCCTTCCTCCTTCTCCTAATGCCTTCCCTCATCAGCACAGCAATAACCCACCCTGCTGTCTCTCCCTCATCCCCCGATTCCTTGGTGCCTCCCACCCCTCTACAAGATGCCACTTCTCCCACAGCACAGTCAGCCAAAGACTCTTGAGCCAAGTTTTTCAGGGTGAAAGACAAAACCTTACGCCTCCACAACTGCTTCATCCTTCCATGCTGAACCACCCCTTCTTTCTCAGCTGCTCTTTCCCAGGCACATCTGCAGAAATGGCAAGGTTGGCGTCACACCTCTCCAGCTCACTTGCAGAGCAGTGAGAAGGGCAGGGATGGAACTGATAGCAAAAGTGAACCCAGTGCTCCAAGGAGCAAGCATGTCATGCCACACAGCCACTGCTTTACAGGCCAGAAATCTGGACATGAACTTCTAAAATTTGTCCCCTCATCCCCAAACAAAGGTGATGGGATGCAGAACCCTTTGAAACTTAACCCAGAGATCTTTGAGAGCTGGGGTTGCTCTTTCAAATACTCATCAGTAAATCAGTTAAAAACAAGATTAAAACAATCCCTTCTTATTAAAATCTAGACAAGGAAGAAGATCTCCCTCCCTGTCACCCTGCTAATGACCCATCCTGCATCAGTGTTTTTCCCCTCCTGTTCTAGAACAGCTCTCTAGAAAACAATTCAGTGTCTTAAACAATTCTGTTCTGGTCCTCCACGTAAGTCCTGCGCTCGCTCCTCCACTCTGCAGGGGAGGCAGCAGGTGCTGGGAGGCAGCGCAGGCTGGGGGCCCCTCCGTGCTCCATCCACAGCCATCCCTGGGGTTAATGCAGCAGGAGCCACCTGGGATCCGCTCCCCTTCCACAGCCCCCCTGGCCCTGCAGCTCTCAAGACACAACTCACTCTCCTGCAGAGAAGGCAGGGACAGCAGAATGGGGCCCCAGTAGCACTTACTTTTCTTGAAAACATCTGTTTTCATTATCACTATTACTTTTAATTAGCACTTTATAGCAGCCCTGAGCCCTCCCAGCTGGAGGAGAGCTCTGCTCCTAAATGAACAATTAGAAGGTGCACTAAGGGAATTTTTTTCTCATCTTCAGAACCCAGTTTTTCAGCAGAGCTCAAAGACAAACCATCTGGTTAAAGGAGCTCCCTTGAAGAGGTCTCTTCAGGCACGGCTCAAAGCCTGCAGGTCACCTGGGGATCCCTACGGCGTGAACGGCCACTGAACTCAGGAACCTGAAACACTGAACTGATTACTAATGTCATTACTAACACCTCTACCCTCCTCGCTCACTCAGCGGCCTCCTCTTCCTTGCCCGGCCACAATAATTGCCCTGCAGAAAATCAAAGACTTTAATGCCCATCTCAGTCGTGCAAGGCCCCTGCTCAAGAGTTCAGGCCAAGCACAAACTGAAAGACAGAGCCCTATTAAATGCATAAGGAAATAGGTACCTGTGAAGCATAATTACTAGAAACATGGACTCCTGATCAAGTGCCTCTCTGAAACCCAACAGTGGAAAACATCCACATAAAAGCCCAAGAGACAGCCTCAGCCATTGCAAAGAGAGCAGAAGGACAGAGAGGTGAAGTGTCAGGGTGAAAGGGCCGTCCCAGGGCCACCGCTGCCATCCTGGCAGCCCAGTGAGTACAGCACCCACAGACTCCAGCCTTTAATTAGGAACGAGCCATGAAGCTCCAAAACTCTTTTGTGAGCACTGATGAAAACCTCTTCTCTTGCACCCCTCGCTGCTCCCTCAGCGCTGCCACGAGACTCAGCCGCCCTTGGGGAGCCCCGAGCCCCAGCACCCACTCTGTCCCAGAAGAGCAGAACACTGAAAGGTGACCAAGAAGCTTGCCCTTCAGCATCCCCAAATCCTTGCATCCCACAGAGCCCCCTGCAACTGCCCAGCAGCGCTGCATTTTCTACCTCCCAAGCCTGGACTTGGAATATGAGCCTTGCGTTCAAGAGAGCATTCCAGAACCATTCTAGAAATCCTAAAGTTGGATGAATGACATGGCTTACAATAACACCAGGTTTATAATTTTCACTCCAATCTGGAATCCTTTAAGTCACCCAGGTTCCCTTACACCCCATCACATTTTCCTTCCTCCTCACCCTTTACAGTCAGCACCAAGTTAAATTCCACGGCAGTGCATTTCATATAAATGTCAAATAAATGTTACTTAATTATTTAACCTCAGATTACAGCTCCTGCCGTGGAAAGTTTACCTAAGCTGCTCAGGTGGGACACGGCTCGTGGCGGGCAGCCTGTGGTAACAGATGGGAACAGCAGCACCAGAGGATCCCGTGGCTTGCCCTGGGGCTGTGTCCACCGGCACCGTGAGCTGCCCACCCGCAGCCCTCGCCCTCCCACCCACGCCCTGGCAGGTTCTGTCCAGCGAGGACTGCCAGCCCTGCCCAGGCTCCCGACAGCTGTCTCCGTAGGAGGGGAAGCAAATGCCTCCGATGCCCAATGGGCCCAGATACTGATCAGACCACAACACAACACAGGGGGAAAACGACACAAAACAATTAATTCTTGGCTCCTTGTTTTAGCTCTGGGCGAGGGAAGGTGCACAACAGAGCAAGAGGAGACTGGAACAGACAGAGGCTGGGATGTGCTCCAAGAGCCCCAGGGGCAACAGCGCTGGCTCCCAACCCCACAAACACAGGGCTGCTCTCCAACAGGTGAGGGCTCCGCAGGCTCCTGGGCAGAGGGAACGGGGGAAGCCTCTACAGCAAGATTCAGTCTGACTTTTCCACGCCAAACCCCTTAGAGAAAGAACAGGGCTGAGCCATATCGGATAAATCCATCTTCTGTGACCAGGTCTGTATGTAGTAGGTAGGAAAGGAAGAAACTGATTCAACAACTCAACTGATGTGCACACTGGAGTCAGCAATGGAAGGCGCAAGAAGAGAATGACACGAGAAACTCTCCACTTCCACCACACAGCCAATCTGAAAAGCAGCCTCGAAATCCAGTCTTCCTTTCCAAAGGCAGTTCTTTCTTCCTCTTCATCCAAGTTCCAAATAGCAAAGACGAGCGGCACTCTTGCCTAAATCACACTCAACTGCTGGCCATGCCTGTGTGCTCCAGGGACAACGCAACGTGACTACGTACATACGGTGACCACGGCCAACACTCCCGACAGCGGCAGAAGTCAGACAGTCACCTTTACCAAATGGGGAAAAATAAAATCTCTTGGTCATAAAATAGTCTGGAACAATGTGAAGCTCTTCCCAAGACTTGCAACTTCATTATTGCAGGCCAATGAAGATGCATTTACTCTCTAACAGTTTCCTCAGGAAAAACTGAGGACTCACTGGTCCAACTTAAGCACATCCTGCCCATGCTGAGAGCAGAATTAGTACTGTACCAAAAGGTGCATGCTTGATTTTATTTTAAAAAATGTATAAAGGGGCAACATACAGGGCAACAGGAACAGAGATTTAAGAGATAATCCAATATGGCAAATACCAAGTGACTTAAAAAGAACTCAAACAGAAATTTTTCTTTAAAATCCCCAAATGCAAAGTGATTTTTCTTCCGAAAGCAAAACCCCAATTGGGAAAAACTTAATTATGAAGGTCTTCTTCAAAGGTCTGTGGCAGAGGACACATGAAAGGACAGGGGAAAAGAAAGAGCTTGAGCCGCAGAAAGATATTGCTCTGCATGGTGACAGCCCAGTCGCAGCCTGTGCCCACACAGGGCTGTGGGGCTGAAGCTTCACCCCAACAGCCAGGCTGCCACCTCAGAACAATGTCTGTCTGAGGCTCCCTCCCTTCCCCTGCTCTGCCCAGCCACAAAGAATGAACTCATTTACACAACAAGTGTCTCTAGACAAACTCCTTCCCCCACATCCCTCCCCCAGGGCCAGGAGCAGCAGCAGGCACCCAGCCATGGCATGCGCTGACAAGGCTTTAATTGCCTGGGTGAAGGAGGATAAGGAGGTATCTCCAGGCCTAAAGGAATCATTACTCATCCAGCCCAGCCTCTGGAGCATCAAGAGCTGACTGACTGACTCTCCATCAGCTGATCCAAGAGGATCAGCATGGAAAGGAGCCTGAAAAGTAGCCCTGTACACTCTGTTTATCAATAAAAATAGTAAGTACGTGATTTTCAAGCCATAGGTTTTCACAGGCATGTCCCTAAGCTTTCTGAGCTTCAGAAACTCCTCAGAATTTCAGAGCTCCTCAATGTCTTTCCCCTTCATCCTCAGCTGAATCCAGGTCCTTCTTTCTCAGTGACACAGTGAGCCAAACTGTAGCAGGAGAGCTGGAGTCCTGCCAGCTGTCAGGTGAGCTCCAGGCTCCACCGGGATATAAAATCAGCTGTCAGACCTTCGAAAACCCACGCAGCCCGTGACAGCAGCATTTGGGGGAGCCCACAACCACAAACCATGCCAGACCCCTTTTCTGGGCTCCTTACAGTCTGCCCCTCCGTATGCATCCACACACCATCTCACAGCTCAGCCCGATCTGCTCCTTGCCCCCAGCTCTTCAGGGGATGTGATGAGCTGAAGACATTTTATAAAATAACATCTCCTTAACTCTGTTGCCTGACCCGTTTCCTGATGCGAACCACCCACTGACACAGATGATCCTATGAATGACTCCCCATCCTACTTAAACATTTCTTGGAGCCAAGGTAAATGCCAGCATTTTAAAGATACAGCTGTGAACAAGCTACTCACTTAAAAAAAAAAATAAAAGAAAAAGAAAATAAAATTTTAAAATTTTAACACACCACCAGTGGGAACAAGATGGAGGAGAAAAGCTAACCCTGTGTGACTACTTTTTCCAAAGGACACAGGTCTAGAAAACCTTGTTTTCACACATCAGCTTGTGTTTTGCACAGAGATGCACACTGACTAAGATACGTGGACACCTGGGACCTCTGAACAGGCAGGTACAGGGTGCAGCATCATCCCCTGTGCCCGACTCGCCGCACGCAGGGACAGAGCCCTCAGAGACACCAGAGCTGCAGGAAGGTCTTGGGTTTGCAGAGGGAGCAGCGAGCACCGCTGGCAGAGCTCTGGCAGCCAGCAACGGCTGCCCCTGGCAGCGCTCCCGTGGGACAGAGGTGCCCGAAGCAGAGCTGCAAACCAGCTCCCTTTTCTGCAGGAGAGAAGATGATCTCACAGCAGCAGCCACAGTCTGGCACATGAACCGTGAGGCTGAAGGCCATGGCGGGCAGTCCTACCCGGCCTGAAAGCCAGTGGGAAGACACTGACTCCCCCAAGGACATAAGGGAACTTCCAGGGTGTGACCACACAGCAGCAGTCAGAGCCCAACCCTCTGCCCTGCTGAAGACACACATGGAGGAGGCCCTGAAGATCCAAGCAAAATGTGGGATGAGAAGATGCCCTGGGTCTCCCAGCCGCATCTTCAGGCAGTGAAATGGTGCAGCTGGCTGTGCTAGTCATGAAATGAGATGAGCTTCCCAGTATCAGCCTGAGTCAGAGGACAACCCTTGGGGCAGTCCTGAGTCTAAGATCTCTGATGAGGAAGAAGCTGATGCATCGTGGACTGTCAGATCACCGGTGCTGGGGTCCAAGATGACAGTGACTGATTTTCTTTTTAATCACAAGCTGCAGTTGCCAGAATGACCCGTCACAGCCACAGCTCAGCCTGTAGATCAAGCAGCGCTGGCTGGGAGCTCCTGCAGGAGCAGGGAGCGAGCCAGCTTCATGGGCCAGGCACAAGGAACTGCTCAGAACCACCTGAGAACGCTGGGAAACACCAGAGCACCGAGGGACAAACACCCCGGCCCTGCGCACAGGAGATCACAGACGGCAAATTCAGAAGAGCTCTAGTCAAGCAGTATAAAATGAAACAGAGGTGAAGGGAAGAGCAGGACCTCTGCAGGTCTGTCAGGGCAGACCCAGCACTGCTGGCTGTGCCAAGGAGCTCCTCACCCACCCCTTGTGCTCATGCTCTGCCCTGCACAGCACAGCTGGTGCTGAAGGTGCCAAAACAAACCTGGGGTGTAAGGTGGGCACTCCTTGGTGCCGACCTACTGCTGCTCCCAGCACAGCCCTGCAGAGGAATGCCTGCTTTGGGAGGTTCTGCTCTCTTTCAAAGGTTTCAGTAATAATAATCTATTTCATTTCCGTTTCCATTATTCTTCACATGAATTTACTTCTTGTTTCAAGACTCAAATTCAGGTACAGAGAGAAGGCGAATCATTACCTTCACTTGGAACCCCAGGGCACAGCAGCATGGCACTGTCCTCTTCCCACCTTACACCTGGCTGTCATTCCAGGGGCACCTGCGAGCGCTGTGGAGTAGCCTCAGACACTTCAGGTTCAACCGTCTGCTCGGATCTATCAGCCAAGAACGAGCCTTTCCAACCTAGAACCACCCAGGTCCAGAATGCCCCCACCCCTCTTGCGGGCGACTGAACGGCAACTGGAGCACAGCAGCACAAGGACAGACCTGCTGCTGCTGCAAAGCAGGGACATATGAGGGAGCCACCCCAAAAACAGCAGCACCCAGAGCCAGGGAGATCAGCTCAGACAACTGAAACCCACCAGCACACACGGAACTGCTCCACCCCAGGGGACTATTCACCTCAACCTTCCAGATACCTTCCTCACCTCTGCATTTTCTCTTAATGTTTCGTGATTTGAGCTAAAAATAGCAGCTGTCATGGAATCACAGGCTGGATTGGAAGGGTCCTTAAAGCTTAGCTCGTTCCACCCCCTGCCTTGGGCAGGAACACCTTCCAGCAGACCAGGCTGCTCCAAGCCCCATGCAACCCAGCCTTGGACACTGTCAGGGATGGGGCAGCCACAGCTTCCATGGGCAGCCTGTGCCAGGGCCTCGTATCTAATCGAAATCTAAAACAATTATGAAACAATTAAGAATACCCAAGTACATTTTCAACAGGTTCAACACAGATATTGGTAACCGTCCGTAGCTCAGCTGGCTACAGACAGCAAGTACCTGTGCTCAAACAGGGCTGGGAGACACCGCTGTGGGGTTTATTTCTGTCCTAACAGAGAGAGCTGCAAGTACTGTGGAGGCAAGAATAATAAGAGAGAGCAGTAAATGAAGACCAAGATCAAACAAAGTGCATTTATCAAACACACACTGTAAAAACTAACCCTTGTCTCCCTTTACTGAAAGAACTGCCCCTTCTTCCACACTGCACCAGGGAGTTGTGCCGGAAGGATGGGCAATAGCTATGATCTAAAAAAGGCTGAAAACTAGGCCAAGAGCAGCTGAAACCAAAATGATGCAAAGAAAATACTGCCCTGGATAGAGGTTTCCCCTCTTGAAAGGCCTTGGGAGCCTCTGCACTAACATGTCTGCTGGCCTTGCTGCCAGGCAGCAAGAGACCACCGATCCTTGATGAAATTAAATTGAGAAGCACATCCAACATACTGGAAGACCAGAATGTTACACAGGAAGAAGCTAGGATTTGAAGTCTAGAATAACAAGAAACCAACTCAATCCAAGGTTATGACAGAAAACTCTGAATTTCTGCAGTAAATTCAGGGTTTACCAACTGGGAATTACATAGGAGACAGACTAATGCAGTGGTCAGGATGAGCCAAAGGATGCAGCTGGACAAGTGGCAAACACAATCTCCAGGATGTTGCTCAGATTGTTTGTGCAGACAAGGAAGCAATAAGGGGCACATTAATAGCCCTGCCAGGTCTCAGCTGGAATGACACGTAGGGCTGTGACCACACTGGAGAGAACACCTGAGCCTCAGGTGCAGCAAGTGCTGGGGCAGAGGCTCTCCAGCACAAACCCAAGGCTCCCTGCCCCAGCCCTGCTGTGTCAGGCACCTGGCACCTGTGCCACCCCACAGTGCCCACACACTCATCTGTCCTGCATGCACGTCTCCATTTCCTCCTTGAGCTTCTGGGACACGGACTCAGCAGCCCTCACGCAAGCCTCGGGCCTCAGTAACGCCAGTGCAGAAGAGGCTTATTGGTTTGTAAGCTAACTTTCCTACTTTTCCCTATTTATTTCTTGTGGAAGAAGGGAAGAACGGGCCACAGTGACTGTGCCATGTATTATGCAAGTATTTGTCAGTTAATATTTGTGTTCCAGCAAGGCAAGGACCAAGGATGCCTTGGAGCTGCCCTCTCTTGCTGGAAATGTGCCAAGGAGCTGCTGGGGTTCTCGGAGCAGGTCATGACCCAGCTGTGACACCCTCAAATCTCTGCTGGCTGCCCCAGCCTCACCTACCTGCACACCTGCCCACAATGGTACCTGCCACCACATGCTCCTCTACGGCTACAGGGCAGCATGTGCGAGCACAAACCTTCTCAATTTATCCCTGCTTCTTCCTGCTCCAACCTCTCCTTCCATAGCGCGGGAATAATGGTGGCAATCTCTTCTGGCAGCAAGCAGAACTAAAAGGATTAATCTGCTACATCTCTGTAAAAGTACTCCAATAATTAAGAGGAGCAACTGCTGAACAAGATTAGCAATAGACTAGAACAAAACAGAATAAGCAGCGGGGACCTCTACAAAAGCACGTGCCGAGGTGTCACACCTGCCATCCCAGCCATCCAGGGTCCCGACAGAAACGCCTGCTGCTCCACCCTCCACTGAGGTCAACAGGCGCTGGATGCACGCACGTCCTACTCCTCTGCTCCCCTCCATCTCGTGCCACTGCTGCCCTGGTTACACTCTCACCAAATCGATTTCTGTATTGTTTTTTGCCAGAGTTTTTGAACTGTCTAAAGAAAGCCCGTGCTGCCCAAACATGGACTGCCTGGGTCCCCAGAGACCTCCAGGGCTCCTGGCCACACCGTGTGCCAGCTCTGGTTACAGCCACCACGCACAGCGTGAGTGCTGGGACAGGCACCTGCTGCTCCTTCTGGCTCTGGACTGCAAAGGGAACACCTGGGCTGGGATGAGAGCCTGGCAAGGCAGGGGGACAGGCACGGCGTGCCCTGGCAGGACAGGCCCGTTCCCACGGGCTGAGACCTGACGCGCTGCCAGCGAGGCCACCTGTGCAGCAGAGCCTGGGGACGGGGACACGGGCCAGCTCTCCTCAGGGAGCTGCAGGACAGCCCAGCAGCCACTGCTTTAGGCTCGCTGCCTCCTCTCCCCGCTCTGCAGAGCCCTGACACCACCACACTGGCTACAACAACCTGCCGGCATGAAGCAACACAGATATTTGAAACACGACCTGCAACGTGACCTAAATTCTACTTCTGCAAAACCAAGAGTCACTCAAAGCACCTCCTTCATGCAGCACATTTGCTTTGTTTCCTTTCAGATTTAGGACACAGGTTTTTTAACCCTTCCAAGAGATTCAGGCACACAAGGGAACTGCAAAGGGAACGGTGACCAAAAAGCAACACCACAGCTAACAGGGAATGTGTAGAATTGTTTGCCAGGCAATGCAGCAAAACAGGAAGAGCTACACTTAAAAACCAGGAGTTTTACTGCCCCAGCACAGTGGGGCTGACAAGAACATCCACTTGGGTGCACAGCTCCTCGGGCTTCCTGCAGCAGGGTCCAGCACCAGCACCCGATGCTCCTTGCCGAGCACATCACCAGGACACAGTTTCCCATGTTCTGCTTCCCACCTCCAGCCATCTCCCTAACAGTACTCCAGCCCTGTTCTCATGCTGTCCTCACTCCTTCATGGCTTAGTTCCCATATTAGGGAGTTCAGCCTCAAAGAATTATCCTGGATGCTATTCCTCTTGAAAGTATTTGGCAGCAGAAGATCCTAAGTTTTTCTTAAAAGGTATGTGTGTATGCCAGAAAGGCCATCAGGCTGGGCTGTGCTTGTCCCAGGAAAACAAAACGGGCCAGAAGGAATCCAGCTGCTCCAGTCCACAGGTCCCAGGCACTTTGGGAACCCACATTTCCGCTTCCTCGCCGAATGAATGAATGAATGAAGCTAATCCCAGTGAGACCAGCTCTCCCTGTGTCTCGGAGCCCCAGGGGCTGCTGCTGGCCCCTGCCGCGGGCGGGTGCCTGGGGAGCAGCCCCGGCATCCTCACACCTGCAGCTCGGGCCAGGGACGGCGCAGGTGTGAGGGCCAGCCCGGCGGTGGCTTAGCAGGAGCTGTACCTCTGGGAATGGATTCGGTGTCAAGTGTCAGCACGTAAATTGCTATTGGCTTCTCAATAAGCAGCAGCAGTGAGCTAAGTGTTTCCCTGTGTCGTGCAGGCTCTCTCTGACTCAATACAGCAGTATTGACAGCACAATCACAGGGTAATCCAGGCCCCACTAATATCTCAGCACCTCCGCATTGAAAATACACTTTCTACTTGGACACCAGCCCATTAGCACGGGCTCCATCACCAGCATCCCCCCAACCCACCAGGACATGCAGCAGCACAGCCTCCTGACACGTCCTGGGGCACAGCCTAGGGCACCACAGAAAAGGGCTCTTTGCCATGAGAAATCACCAATGGAAAAAGGATGAAAGCTAATCAGAAAGTCTTTATGGCTCAAGTCTCTGTAGGTTCTGGGAAAAATTGGTATTTTCTTGCTAGACAAGAGAAGTTCATTCAGGGAATTAACTCTGTTCTTGCCCCTGACCCTCTGCCTGTCATCTGTCCTCACTATCTTATCTCTAAACCTCGACCACACATTCCTCCAGGCAGCAGTTTATCCTTTCATTCATGGAAAACAAGAGACCTGCACCTGCACAGCACGAAAACCTACCCCATACTCCCTACTGCAGGGCACGGATGCTCTGGAGGACCCTTAATACTCCCCTGGCATTTGGAGAAGAGGAAGCCTTGCTCATTTGCAGGTATCTCGTATTACCAACCACTTGAAGCCAAGCTCAGAAAGCGAAGAATGTTTGAAGAGCTGCTGTGGAGCTGAGGGGGGTGCAGGCCAGGCTGTCCNCACGCGGCTCCACGCTGCCCACATTCAGAAGCTGCATTCATGTGGAAAGCTGGTGCCTCACCGCAGGCAGCGCACAAACGGGACTGCAGAATGGGCTGATCCACTCATTGAGCTTTAATCTATTTTGGTAACAATAACAGCAGACCCGGGAGGACGGACACCTCCAGGAGGGCAGCACTCACCGCGCCCCAGGCCTCCTGCTGCCCCACACAAATTCCTCAAGACCATCCACAAGGATTTCACTGCCACTGCTGCCATGGAAAAATGGTTTACTAAGGACCAAACCAGGAAATTAAAGGATGCCTTTCACAACCACATCCCAACATGCCTGGCACAGGGCCAGATCTTAAACCGACACAACTCTGTCGTGTCCCACCGCTGACACGCAGCAATCTCCCACCCCAGCAAGGGCCTAGCAGCACGGAGCTCCTGGAGAACAGCAGATTCCCGAGCTGGGAAGCACTTCCAGCAGCAGTGCACGCTGCGAGCCCGCGCCCAGGCGGCCCAGCCGTGCTCTCCCACCGGACAGGGCGTGCTGCAGAGAGCTGAGCACAAGTGCTTGAAAGAGAGCCCCTCTGGCACGGCCACGCCAACGTGCCATGGCTGGGATTGCACAGGCAGGGTCAGAAACCTTCTGGGGAGACAGGGAAGATGATTTGGTCTGGAGGCAGATGAGGAGCAGACCCCTGGTTAGGAAGAGGTTAACACTGCTCCTGCCTGCAATCTGATAAATGGTCTGCAGAAAGCAGGTTCTCTCACTTTGAGATATGATGTCACTAACCTTTATTGATCCACAATCAGAGAACTTTGCTTATCTCTCTCCTGTGATATGCCCTCCTGTACTCAACTAGTGTTTAATACACTGCTGGGCACCTGGCACTCGCTGCAGCTCCCACTGCACCTCTGCTGGCCCAGCAGGCACAATGTCTCACGGGCCGTGTCTGCAGGGAGGGACAGCGAGCTCCAGGGCAAAGGCAGGCACGCACTGCTGCCAGCCCGGCCTCCAGCAGGACCCTGTGCTCCAGAGAGCATCCCTCACCTGTAGGGGAACAGCTGGTGGGAAGAGGGTCTAACAGCCTGGCACGGCCACCACTCCATATGTGACACGTGCCCTCTGAAGTTACTCCCGTGGGAGCGTCTATCTTAACACAACTCTTACTGCTTTACAGAAACAACACTTCACTTTTAGCCTCGCCTTCCTTTCCAATATCTGAGGTGAAACACGAGGTTAGGTGACTGATACAGGAACTATCAGTGAGCCACGTGCTCCGAGGTGGCAGCAAAGTGCCATAAACTGTATGCCCCAAATCCAGCGGGGGTTGTTTCCAATACACTAGGGATGCCTGAAAACAGCTGAACAGCCAGGTAGCAAAATCTGTACCTTAAACAACCACATCAGCCACATACAGAGATGACTGGAGAGGAGGTTCACGTGCTGTTTTTCTGCTAGGTCACACACAAAAGAGCTGCCTGTGAGCTTGCCTTGCACCACCACAATCACAGCAATACCTGCTCACACTGCAGGGCAGCTCTCACTCACCTCTGAAAGCAGGAGCTCACAGGCTCAACCAAACTGGAGGTACTGGAGAGGTGGATTAAACACCTCAAGGTTTGCTTTGAAGGTTACGTGGGCATCGGTCTTATATAGCTTTGGAAAAGACAGAGTAGTAAGTTTTCCAACACACATATAAAATAGCTGTGACCTATTTTACTCACTATCCACCCAAAAAACCACGTTCTTGTATCGCTGCAGGCCAAGTTTTAGGGTAGGAGTTAAATTTTTTCCCTCTGTTAACTGCAGGCGATGAAGCGTGGGCACGGGGTCCCAAATCCCCAAAGCAAGATCCTAAGGAGAACCACCGTGGTATCAGCAACCCCTCTTGGCACAGCGAGAGCCCCTTCGAGTCTGTGCTCCTGTGACCGTAAATACACTGCTCTGCAGACAGGTCAGAGAAGGAAACTAAGAAGAATTTGCCCACTTTGCAAAGGTCAAATTACTACATGTTACTGTTCTGATCCAGTCTAGTGATTCTTACCGTTTCAGACATGCACCGAACTTTCTATTTTAATTAAACAGCTATTGAAACATGTTTCTAAAAATAGTAAATAGTTTAAGTAAATTTAGTTAAAATACTGAATTACAGCCTTCTCCAATTTGTGGAAATAAATTAGGGAACACTGTCCGAATGCCAGCCACGGCAGAGAGCAGAAAAATCCCAAGCTCAGATTTCCTGCAAGTCAGAAGACATTTGAATTAGAGGTTTTAGACTGTAAGCCATTAATATTTCTGCTCGGCGATTAAGTTCACATACAGAACACTAAATATTTCAGGATGCAAAGGAGGAACACACAGGCCAGTGGCCGAGTCACCTCTGTCTCTGAGAGCTGGAGGGAAATCATCACCGACCCACCCGAAAGGCGAACCTGGGCAGGCGTGCAGCTGCTGCTAAGGAATGGCTTCCACCCTGATGCTGTCCTTCCCCGTCGAGTGCAGGGTTTATGACGAGAAGTCACCCCTCTGCTCCACTGAGAGCTGCAGGCAGCAGCTCCAGCGCCGGCCAAGAGAAATCCGTGGGAAAACAAAACCCCTGATCCGTTACATTGTCCAGCTAAAAGGAGTGAGGAATTACCCATACCATTCACCGAGTTTCACAAACCCTTTATCCAGCCTTGGACTGTGGGACTCGTAGCTGTAGCCAGGAGGGAGCAAAAAGCCCCAAGGAAACCCTGAAAACTTATCTGGAAACAGTAGAAAAGCCTTGCTCCAACCTGCCCTTGCCTCGGGCATCAGCATCACCAGGTGTGAACAGGAGTCAAGTATCTCACTACAATAAGGAGTGAGTCACTTTTTAACAGCATCCTTTCTGAGGATCTGGTCCATACAGGATTTCTCTCAGCTCTTGTAACCTGCCCAGCTGCTCCCCTTTAGCTGCCCATCGCCGCCACCACCGTAGCAGGAGCTACCCGAAACCTAAAGACATCATTCGGGCTGTTTGGCTGCTCAGATGTTTCCTCCATGAAAAAGCTTTCAGCGTAAATAGATCCTGCTGCAGCTCAGCATCTCCACTCCATTACAGATCACGAGACTCAGCGATTCCCTGCCAAAACAGCAGACTTGGAATAGTTACAAATTTTAATGTACAGTCTATACGATAACTTCACAACATCAGGGAAAATGCAGCTCAGTGCAGCCAGCAAGGAAGTGGCCAGATAAAGAACTGGAGGATGCAGCTTTTAGATATAAGCATGTTCCAGGGCAGTCTGGAAGAGCTGTCTCAGACCAGTCCCAGCTACGAATTCGTAGCAGGTATTTCTGGAAAGTGGATATGCCTAATAGCAGGCACTGCTGGATGCCAGGCAGAAAACAATCCCTGCTCAGAGTGCTCTGCACAAGCTTAGGATAAAAAAATGATAACACTGTAGGCCCATCTTCCACCTGGCAGCAGTTTTGTATAACAAGAACCTTCACTTCACTGGATTTAATGAAAGGAAGGTTTTTTAAATCCTTTTACCATGTTATTGCTGTCACCACCTCCAAGACCTGGGTCCTCTGCTCCAGCTACAGACCACTCTGGATGTGAATCCCTATTGCTAGCCCTATAAATCCTGACAGGTGTGTAGTTTTCTCCCAATAAAAGCCCAAACTGGACCCAAGGGGCCAAGAGAAACCCCCCCAGCTGAGCACCCCTCTCCACACAGGGTCCCCCAAACCTTGCATCCCACTACGCTCAGGAGGCCTGGGCTGGGACCCAAGGGGCAGAGTGGAAAGGGGAGGGTGGCTGCTGCTTCTCTTTATTTAAAAAGTGCTGCTGGAGGTAGAAACACATGAAAGTCCATGTAGGACAAGGGAAGGAATTATCCCTCCCATTGATTTTCGCTCTGGGGTATTAGAAAGAACACAGCATTTATCTGGAGATTTCTTCCCAAAGCTAGCTATGGACTTTCAAACGTAAATGAGACTTGAAAGGGGCTTATCTGGCAAGAATCCACTGAAACTTCACAGGGGAGGGGNAGAAAAGACGGGGGGGGGGGGGGGGGGGGGGAAAGGGGGGGGGGGACGTGGGAGCCTGGCAAGAACTCTCTGATCCATGGCCCCTCGGACAGCTGAAAGCCCCTCTTGGGCCAGACCCCAAGCCAGCAGCCAAGGGGCAGAGCCCAGGGCAGGCAGCAGAGGAGAAGCTGCAGGGCAGCAGGGTGCCCTGCATCCCTGTTTTGCAGCAAGCATCCCTTCTGCAGGAGCACAGTCCAGCGGCCTGGGACCCGACGGCATCGACCACGCCGTGCCAGGGCAGGCAGAGGGCAGCGCCCGCGCTGGGCACGGCCCAGGGACGCTCCCAGCTGCCTCCATGCCCCAGCAGCCAGGGCTGAGCCCACGAGCTGCAGGAGGCTCTACCCTGACCTGAGGAGTCCCTTCTGCAGCAGTCCCAGCAGGCACCCACCTGGTGCCCCCCGCTCGGCACCAGCCCCAAAGCCCCTGCCCCAGCCAGGCACTGGCTGCCACCCACGGCCCCACTCGCCAGGAAAAGCCTCGGCAGCCTCGGCTCCCGTCGCTGTCTTTCCCAGGTAGCTGGGAGGGTGTAATTGGTGAGGCAGGAGATTAGAAATATCGGCAGCCTCTAAGTAAGACTTTAATTTACTGGCAGATCAATAGCGCTAGGGTTATATTGGCAAAGTGTCTACAACTCTATTGACTCACGCAATTCCTCTTATCAATTTATCAGAAATCTGGAAGCCAGAAGATATTGTTTGAAGAAAAAAGGCAGCAGGAGTTTGAACACTTAGCATGGGCTGCCCAATCAGGCACTCAGCACTAAGCGTTTTACAGCAGATGTATCAGCCGCAAAGGAGGCCAATATGATATGATTAAGAGCTAACTTGCTTCCTCACATGCCACACAGCCTTTTTAAGCTGCTGCTCACCTCAGACCTTTGCACTGAGACAGTCACTGTAACAGACACGGTCCCACCAGCCCAAAGGGAGCCAGGAAAATTCTTATTTCTCTCTGCAAGATCCTAAATTCAGCTCCTCCTGCCTGGACTCTACCCAGGCTCACCTGGGTCTCCTATAAAGTCTCAGCTCTATGGAGTTAAAAGCCCCCTACAGCACTGGGAATCTGTTCAGAAGGATTTCAGAAAAAATCCCATTTCTGTACTTTCTCAGAAAAAATTCAGTATGGCAGCAGGAAAGGTCTGCAGTGCCACATCCCTTTGCCTTGCAGGGTGTGAAACTGACAAGCAAGAGTAGGGAAAAACACACATCTCCCAGGTCTAAAAATCCAACGATGACAAACACTGTCGGTATGAGAAGAGTTTCTTCACCACAGAGGGGCATTGGAACGGGAAACCAAAATAAAATACTCCAAATACCCCTCCAATACCTCTCTCTTTCATTAATCCTGAGATGATCAGAAAACACGCAGCAATTTGGGCTCCGGGACCAGGAAATGTCTCTTGACCAGTGAGCTGCCACTCCTGGGAGCTCCCCGCTGGTGGGCACACCCCCTCCTGCAGCTGGACTCAATGCTGCACCAGTTACCCCTCCACCTCAACTCCTCCACGCTCACCAAATGAGCCAAGGCTCCAGATATGACTAAGGTGGGGACAATATCAACCCTGGGGCAAAGGGTCTCTGGTTTCCAGGTGGAACTTGCCTGTACCTGCCCTCAGGCTGGAGGCGGTCACCCCTGCTACTGAGAACCACAGCCCTGCCTTCCAGGGGGAAAACAAAGGCTCAGAAACTAAACAGAAGTTCTGATGAAATAACTGAAAAAGCCTTGGCTGGAGGGCAGAAAGAGGCAGGGTGGGACAAGCACAACTGCCTGGGCTCCTGACAGTGGCCGGTGGGAGCCACAGCCGGGGAGCAGCTGGACCAGCTCCTGCCCAGGGCCTCCTTGCTGCCCACCCCACCTGCCCAGAGCATGGCAGGGAACCCCTCCCACAGGTAACCCTGTGGCTTGGGGCAGCTCTGCCAGACCCAAACACCCGCGGGCCCCACTGAAAATCAGATGGAATGAAAGATTAAAATGAGTAGAGTCCTTGAGCCCAAACAAGGACACAAAGATACCATTCCTGAGAGGAAACACCTGCCTTCCCCTATGGCAAAGCAGAAAACCACCACCCAGCTGGTGCCGAAGGCCAGCAATTCCCACTCCGTCACTGCCATGTCCAAGCCACCAGAGCCACCCTCGGAGCCTCTTGTCTGGTGGGAATCATCCAGGCCGTGGCATTTAAGGTGCTCTATCCCCACGTTAGAAAGCAAACACTTGGCATCTCCAGGACAGAGAGAGCTGGCTTGGTTCTGCTCCTCTGCAAAGCAACTGCCAGAGCCAGGGAGCGAACTGTGATCTGGACACCCAGAGCATCCAGCTACAGTGGCCACCCCAGCCCCTGCCAGACACCTCTGTCCTGAGGTGCACGAGGGCCCGCGGCCGACTCGGGCTGGGCCTGCGCTCGCCAGAGGACACCCGGCACCCTGGCACAGGCAGCAGGAGCGGGCGGAGCAGGCAGACCACCGAATTGGGAGAATAAAGTCCTCTTCCTTCAGCTCCAGGAAGCAAAGAGAAAAAACAGTAATTAACTCAGCAGCAAGTTGTTCGTATTTGCATACAAATGCAGCCACAAATCACGACAAACAAGGCAGGAGAAGGCAGGCCCATTAGTGCACAGGGATGCAGCCCAGCTCCTGTGGGTCACCAGGGCAGGCAGGCTGCCAGCTGCCGCGGGGGCACAGGGAACGGGCATCCCCACCAACACCCCTACGACCAGCAGGAGCCACAGGGATAAGGTCTCCTTCCACGTAAAAGAAAGGAATGGGACGAATTCTTCAATCCCGGTCAAGAGTAAAGCAAGAGCTGCCAGAGAAAAGCCGAAATGGAAGCTCCTCGCTCCGGGAGCTGTGCTGCTCCTCACCTGGGATGAGGACAGAGCAGGTCTGCCACCACGGCGCCTGTGCAGGGACAAAGGACAGATCACACCTGATGCAGCAAAAGAACGTTCCCAAAGGCCTGACGCAAATAACCTGAGCAGAACAAAACCCAGCTACTGCAGCAGTTCAACAAGTTGAGCCTTCCAAAGCCACCAGGGCAGTAGGCTCTATCGCACCCTTCACCTGCTCACGCCTCCTCGCGCTGAGGTTTCTCCTCCCTGCCCGGCAGAGGCTGCAGGTGTGCTTGGCACCGTCTCCCAGCTCGGGCTCTCCCTGCACACTGCCCAGCACCCTGATGGACTCACAGCTCCCTGCCCTCACATACCTTGCATTTGCCTAATGAGTCACTTATTACTGCTGAGGGCTCACTATCACACAAAATTTACTACCTTTCCTCTTGCAAAAAGACAAAACCTGCAATTCTACTGTTCAGAGTTTTGCTTAATTGTGTGTTCCCCCCCTCTAGTCCCCTCAGCTGGGATCGAAGGATTTAAAAGAAAACTCCACCAACTACCAGTTCACATCAAGGCTTAACAAAAAGAAAAAAAAAATCTGCCTTCTAATTTTAAATAGGAAACTCTCACTGGCAAGATCCCAAGAACCTTTCCACGGTGACTTTTACTAAATGCAAGTTTCTCATCACTGCAGGCTGCGAGCACAGGCCATCAGCCGAGGCAGAGAGCAGAGCAGCAGAGGCTGGCACTGCCCCGGGCACACGGAGCCCTGCGCGTGGCGAGGCAGCTCCGGAGCAGAGCTGAAAGCAGCAGCTCTGCCTCTGCAGTCAGCAGAGCCGGGCTGGCCGCAGCATGACACATCCAAACTGGAGCCAAGCCTGAAGCGGCAGGCAGGAGCAGCGGAGGAGCTTCCCACCACAACACACAACTGAAGCTGACCTCAACTGAAAGAGCACTACAGTAGAAATATTCTAGGCGAGATTCTTTTACTCCTAAATGCGAAGTTTCAGGGCGGACGTTACTGAACAAATCGCAGCAGCTCTAAAGCTATTCCCACGCTCGGGTCCCGCAGCACCAGATTTAGAAATCATCCTTCTGGCTTTTGAGTGTGTTTGCAGGAGAAATCACTTCTGCTTGTTCTCACCTGGGAGGCAGTTAAGATCACATTTTCACTCTGGGGTATGATATTTTGCTTTATTAATGACTTTATAAGAGAATAAACCATTAGGAAATCATCAGTCTATGGAAACAATCAGAATCTGGAGGTTTTGCACAGGAACCGCTCTGTAATGAGCAGGAAAAGGGACATCTGTACACAAAGATGCTCCCAACAGAGCCCCCACAATGCTTGTGCTCGGATGTGGATGGGCAGACAGCCCTCAGTGTCTAAACACACCTGACTGATGTACAAGCACACAGAGAACGCCACACATACACAGCTGAGACCCAGGAGCACATCCAGAGCCAGCACAACCCGCACCAGGGCAGGGCACAGCGTGTGCCCAGCCACCCTCCCCTCCTGCCAGCGGCCGCTGCAGCCTCTGCACCAGTTACATCCCAGAACTCTGCAAAGAAAGATACAAAAGAGACTCCTTAGACATGAGATTAGGCAATTGCTTAAATAAAGCCAAAATCAGTTTCAAAGACTGCAGCAAATATTTGGTTTGGAGCTGCAAAGAGCGCTGGACAGTGGAGGAGGGATCTGTCCTGGGAGGAGAAGGAGCTACCTGGGGAAGGTATGGACCCCTCGGAGACCAGGATCCAGATCCTCCAGGAGAACGCTGGGCAGCGCTGCTGCAGAGGAACGGGAGGTGGAGGGGGAGCAAACACATTGTTTGTTTATTTAAGCAGGTGAAACTACAAACAGAAGCCGTCCAGGCTGCCAGCTCCAGGTGCTGGCTTCGCAGGGAACACCGGGAACGCAGCGGGGCGCGAAGCCCGTGGCAGGGCTGGAGCAGGGCCAGGGCAGCACAGGCAGAGCCCAGGCACAAGGCCCGGGCTGCCAGCAGCCCCAGCTGCTCACCCGCAGCTCAGCCCAGCAATTTCCATCCAGCTCCCCATGCCAGAGCTCCCAAAAGGAAAAGGATGCTCAGGAGCAGCCAGGGCACTGTGGGGACCGGCTCATCCTTCCATGGCAGAAGGAGCTCATCCTTTAGCTAAGCCTAAGCCTCAGCCACAGCTCAGTTTCCTTAGGTGAAAGGGCTGCACAGGGATCCCCTTAAGTTTAACCACACTGTACTCCTGAAGGGCCAAAAGAGTAATAAAATAAAGCTGACTCCAAGCAGCGCCTTCCTCCCAAGCACCCTACGCCGCATGCACGCTGATGTCTGATGTCCCAGCGCCAGGCGGGGAGCAAGCCGGTGGCTGGGGAGCAGCAGAGCAAGAGCTCCTCTGGGAACAGCCCTCGGTCCTGCCTGCCTGCTCCCCTCTGCTCCAGCAAAGCCATTTCAACCTGTACTGCATCATTATTTCAAATTAAAGGGAAGCTGGCAAAAAAACCAACCAAAACCAAAAATATTTTGGGGAAGCTTTTTTTCTCCATCCTTTAGCAGTTTATCTAACCCAGATCCCTTCCCTAAACTACTTCCCCGTGCCACTGCCCAAAAGCTCTGTGTCAGCCAAAGGAAAAAGCAGGGCAAGGCTTGGCAGCAGCATCAGTGTCACTCACAGTGCCACAGAGGGGACCCCAGCCCCTGCAGCCTCGCCAGGTCCTGCCTCAGCACCCTGAGCCCTCCCCGTCCCCACACACAGGTAAAGAAAGAGGAATCCAGCGCAGTGAACACAGCAGCCTGAACACGCCGGTGTGAACAGGACATTCCTGTTTTGGTTTGAAATCAAGTTGCTTTGGTACAGCTCGAAACTGTTTCCAATTCAACTAAGCCAAACTAAAATAAACCCTCCTTGAACTGAAAATAATGTCCATGAGGCATTCTAATGTGCAAGTAAATCCTTTGAAAAAATAATAATAAATCAATGCAAACTTTCCTAAGCAGGAAGAGTCCTGGTAAGCAGAGGATATTTGTTCTGAAAACCTCTGAAACAGTCAAAATGAGGAGCCAAGCACAGTTTTCACCAGACGCTTCTCAGAGCCCAATTGCACTGTTTACCTAAGACAGTTAAAAGGGTATCAGCAGCGTGAAATGCAGTCAGCTTCAAAGTCACAGTCTCGAGTCCTAAACATGCCACAGCAACCTCATTTTAGGCAAACACAGGCTCTATTTTTGTGAAGTGTTTCTCTTCCTCTGCTGTGCAAGAGGCTCGTAGAAGGAAGAAGGAACTTTAAAATATAAAACCAACCAAACAAAAAAACTTTCACACTCAAAACACCTTGAGAACATTAAAGAACAACACCTGTGTCTTTTCTTCCACGGTACTCACTGTAGCTATTTCGACCAGTAGAAGCCTCATCTCATCCATTTTGTTCCCCTTTTGTAAAGGATCTGCACCCTGAGACTCTCAGTCCTTTTATTTCCAGCCACCAGGGAGCCCAGAGCCATCTCTGGGGCTCAGAACTGCCCTGGCCTCCTTGTCCCCATCCCCTGGGTGCTGGTCACACACAGTCAAGGGCATCGCTTGGACTGTCCAGCACCCAGGTAATGCCATTAATGGGGACAGCAGGGTCTCAACAAAAGTACATTCCAGCAGCAGTTGAGAAATTGCCCAGTCCTGCTGCACAGTCCAGCAAGGCCTTCCACAAGACACAGACACAGCTTTTAATATCCCAAATATTTGCACAGGGGAAAACTGTGACGAAAATACTCCTTCCCTCCACCTCCTGGCACGCTACACTTCAATGGCAGCTGGAGCTCTTTTGGTTTCTCCTTTTTTTTTTTCTTTCTTTTTTTTTTTTTTGTTTTAAAATGCAGGAGACCCACTGAACACCACCAACAGTAAAACAACCATGTCTGTGCCTGACACCTCTCCACTCATTTTTCCAGTGGTAGAGAAGTTCAGGTCTCCAGAGGACAGCCAGCACTCCTTGAGGAATCTCGACAGATACATCCCACTGACCATTGCTACTTCAAGGGCTTCATACCCAGAGGCAGGAAGGGGCTGAGAAAAAGATTGCTGAGGGGGATAAAAAACAGAGTCCTGACATCCAGTTCCTGCCTAAAGTAAGCAGACATCCACACAGCCAGTGACTACTTGGACTCAAGGAAGGAAACCTCCAGTCCCAAGAGAGCATCCCATCCCTCCAGAGACATGAGGGATGCTTAGATGAGGAACATGGCTAGAGGAGTGGCTGGTTGGCCACTTCCAGTTGCACTGCCAAGAGCCAGAGGACCTTGCAGGGGGCCTCTGGCAACTAGGCCGGCAGCCCCAGGCACAGCTGGGAGGCTTCAGGAGAGAAGTCAGTCGTGCTGCTCCTCCTGCGAGGCTGACCCCGGCCACTGCTGTGCTGAGCAGAGCTCAACCCTCTCCTCCTCCTCTTGCACGGCCTCCAAGCAATCCCCCAGCCACTTCCAGAGCTTGGCTCTGCTGTTCACACATCTGCAGTTCCAGGTGAAACCGCTGCAAGTCTGCCATGAAGGCAGCTTTTCACACTGCTGCTGGCACCAGACCCACCACCTGGGTAATTTCCAGGCTCTCATGCAAACCTCCGGGGCTTCCACGTCACCCAAAATAAAGAGGAAACAGTGGAGAGGCTGGTTAAAATAAAGCAAGCAAGGGAAAATAAATAAAAAATCTGTGGCAGCTCCTTCAGACAGGCACTGCTACTCACCAAGTAACTGGTTTCTGAAATAGCAGAGGGCACGTGGTGCTGACCACCCTCCCCAGGGCTGGGCATCCCACGGCAGCACGCAGCTGCCGAGGCGCTCCAGGGCCAGCACGGGGCACGGGCAGGCAGCAATGTCCGGCCCAGCACCTGCTCTCCCTCTGCCCCAAAAGCCACCCCGCCAGCCCTCCTCCAGCAGCAGCCTGCTGGGGGGCTCTGTGTGCTTCTTGCCCACCACCCTCACTCCCCGAGCAGCGGCACGCTGCACACGCTGTGCCCTCCTCCAGCTGTGCCCACAGGAGCTCAGACACACACCTGCCTACACCTTCACGTGTGCCTCTACTTGGACGTGGAGACTCTAGGACTACAAACATAGCCAACACAACCAGTCCTCCATCGCAGTGCTCTGTGCCCCAGAAAGCAGCAACACCAGGAGGGATGAGATGGTGTCACCAAACAAGGAGCAGCTGGCTCCATCTCTCCCAGCACACACAGGTCCCCAGCACTACGCCCTGCTGGGAGGTGCTGAGGTGCTCTGGACAATCCCTCTGCTCCGCAGCTGCCCCTAGCGCAGCAGGTACTCCCATTTAAAATTTAAGGATGTGACAATGCTCTGGGGATTTAAAACATGCTATGATTTTTCACAATTAACCCCCACTTACAGTCCCTGCATGTGAACTACGCATCATCCCATTTCATCCTCCAGCTGAGGCAAACACTTGGTGCCTTGCCCAAAGTCAGCGTCAGAGCTGAAACGGATCTTTTCACTTCCAAACAAGCTCACGGTGTCAAGCTGCTTTTAACTGTCTCTATGGAAGATGAAAAACAGCAAGAAGAAAGGAACTGGGGAAGGAAGTATGTAAGACTAAAAGAGACAAAATTAACAGGAGAAAATTAAAGAGGAGAAATTTAGGCTCTGACATCTGAAGTAGCTGTGCAGGAGCACATGTCTGGGTGCTGCAGACGCAGCTTCCAGAAGAAAGGCCAGAGCACCCACTCCTCAGAACCAGATGCGAAGGTGCTGACTGCTGCACCCTGGGGACAGGGGTGCCCTGCCAGCCCGAGTCCCACTGGGTGCTTTCACCTCTCATGTCTGGGCCCAACGCTGTCCTGGGCGCCTGCTGTCCCCGGCCGCAGCAGCACTGGGGAGGGATGCCCTGCTCCCAGCCCTGTTCCTGGATGCCCTGCTCCCAGCCCTGTTCCTCCACGCGGCCGAGGATGAGTGACAGTGGGCCTGCACTGTGCTGGCGGCCGGGGCGCCTCACTTCGACACCAACAAAGCAGAAGGTTAATTTGAACCTCACAGCCCTGCTGCTGCGCGCTTGTGCCTCCTCCTCGCCCTCCCTCCCCGCTCTCCTTTCTGTGCAAAGCCTGACATCTACAGTTCTGTCTGGCACAGTCAGGGGCTGCGGTGGGAGCCGCGCAAGGACGTGGGGACGTGGTGGCCGGCTGCCCTCCGCTCCCCGGCCTTCGCTCACCCACACGGCACAGCACAAAGCGGGCTCAGCCCGATCAGGGGACACGCTCCAGGAGCAAAGACGGCTCGGCGGAACCGCTCCAGTGGCCCTGAGCGCGCTGCTACTGCTCACCCGAGAGCGGCTCCTGCGCCGGCAGCAACAGCAGCACCGTCCAACAGTGCACCCCCGCGGAACCAGGGCACGGCAGGGCCCCTGCTCTGCTTTCCAGGTATCCGAGGGGCTGCGCACCAGCCTCTGCAACACCGGAGGTACAGCTGAAATGCACAAGCTGCCGTGCACAGCCTGAATCCAGAATACCTTCACGCTGCAGGAGCGGGGCTGGTTTGCAGACTCCAGCTCTGAGACAACAAGCAGCTCTGTGCACTTCCCCTGCTCAGTCTCCCAAACCAACCTCTGGGCCTGCCGACATGCCTTCTCACCACAGGGTACCTCAGCAAACACACCTTGGGGAGGAAGCCCCAGATTCTGCACGGTCTCAAACAACATGCACCTGATTGCACTTGTCGGCCCAAACAACCTGCACCTGATGGCAGCTCAGCCAGCTGTGCCTCCGCGCCCTCCAAGCCTCCCCCTTCTTCACTCAACTCCATTGTAACAAGAAGACCAAAACCCCCTGAGCCCACCGCCAGACGTCACAGTCGCTCAGGAAAACCAGGGCCCGACTCAGCAGGATCAAGCACATCATCGCCACGTTACCATCAGCAATTCCATTTGCGCGCTGAATTCCGCACCGCGCGCCGGTGTGTTTGCTCAAAGCAGCCGGCGGCAGCGTGGAAGGAGGGTTAAAGCCCCCGCTACCCAACTGAGCCAACCGGCCATTTTGGAGCCAGGCTGCCACCAGCCAGGGAAGCACGGCTGGAAGCCCGAGGTGAGCCCAAGGCAGGACACAGGGTACGCTGCTGTTGGGACTTGAGGGTTTGGGAGTAGCTCCCATCTTGCCTGGGCAGGGACCCGATGCTCCAGCAGGCACACTCGGGCCATGACAGTAAACAGTAAGAGCTAACGTGTTACAGGCCCTGCAGGCTCTGCTTTCCCAGATACCGGGGCAGGTGGAGGACGAGAAAAAACCTTTCACCAGAGCTGCCAAGCACATTGTCTGCTCCAGCATCACTGCCAAGCCAAGGAACCCATGCAGCTCAGCCCTCACCAGATTTAATACATGAAAGCCTGGTATATATACCACAGGGCCAGCATCCTCACATTGAATAGTAGCACGCACCACCCAGTTCACAACACTGCGAAATGTTTGTTTTCCAGGGGGAAAAAAAAAGAAAAATACTGCTAGTCATCTTTGCCTTTTCATAGCGAGAGGCATGTTTGGCACTTGTGACATAATGAAATTACAATCAACAGCCAAGTGTCTCTCCCAGCAGCAAACTCAAGGGCAAAGCCGGGTGGCTGCAGCCTGCCAGCAGCACCCGCTATCACCCCACTGTCCCTCTACCTCAGCGGTGCCTGGAACATGGTGGCAGCCACCACCAGCTGCAGCCTGCGTTGAACTCCTTTCCTGACATCCCCAACCAAAAAGTAATTTTGCGTGGGGCGAACTTGGGCTGCACTCCCAGCCACCTCTGGCACGCACAAGACACACCTGGCGCTCAGAGGGGGGGTCCCGGGGGCGGCCGGGCTCGCGGGGGGGTTCCCCACCAAGTTTGGGAACCGCAACGTGTTCATGAAGGAGAACGGCTCCTTGTCGAGCGGGTCCCACTCGCAGCCCGGCGCACAGCCGGCGTTGCTGTGGTGACGAGCACCCACCTCCCGCACCGACAGATGGACACGTCTGTCCGGCACGGCCAACAGGGAGGCGCTGGGAGCTCGGGCTCCTTGCCGGCACAGCGAGACCTCAGCAAGACACGCAGCATCTCCAAGGGGAACGGGGAACGCAGGGGCGGCCAGGGCTGGTGGGATCCCAGCAGCAGGAGCGCTGCCGGAGCGAGGGAAGCCCGACTCATCCACCCTGTTTTGTTGTTTGTTTTTTCTTTTTTTTTTTTTTTAAACTAGCTGGAATTTATCTATTTCTCCAATCCCTGCCTACACACAAACCCAACCTCGGGAGCAAACAAAAATGCCTGAATCGCAGATCAGAGACAAAGCAGAAGGCGAGCGGGCGGCCTGCTCCCGCTGCCCTCACCTCACCCCTCGGCGCAAGGCGGTTATATTTAGGTACCGCCACGGTCTGCGGTGCCGCGGCCCCCTCGGGCACGGCGCAGAATGCAGATTTTCCAGACAACAGACCACAACAGCTCCGTCAAAACCATTAGAGGCTGCGGCGCCCAGGCCTGCGCACAGATGTTTTGATTCCCACTCTCCTGCCACGACAGCCCTCGACAGCCCCATCGCTGCCGCCATGCGCCGGACACCCAGCCTGAGTTTTGGCTGTCAAGGAGGGAGAGATGAGAGAAGGGCAGCCTAGCTCCCCAGAGGGGAGCTCCTCTCTGTAGTCTCGCCCTGCACCTCCCCAGCCTCCCCCGGGGCTCCCAGACGCAAGGGGGATGACCCACCCTTAGGGAACAGGAGCAGCGCGGCAGGACTGCCCCCACTGGCACCTGCTGTGGCCCTGGGGGGGCTTCTCCCAGGCCGAAGCCCCCACGGTCATCAGCTGCAGGGGCCTGCGAGCGGCACAGGGCTCCGGCCCACGCCGGGCCAGAGGGACCTGTCGTGACCCGGCTTTGTTCACAGCCCGCTTCTCCTGCCAGCCGGACGCACCCACTGGTACACGGCCCCCAAAGGCGAACAAAGGCCGAGCCCTGGCCGCGCTCCGACGAAGGGACGCGGGAGCTGCGAAAGGCTCGGCCTCTCCCGAGCCTGTCCCTCCAGAATCGATCTCCGCGGCGCAAACACACCTCCGGCCCCGGCAGGGCCGGCGCGCGCCGCCGCCGGCACCCACAGAAGATGGTTGCCAAAAACTCTCCCACCGCAGACGAGAAAGCAACGCCGGCTGGGAAACGCTCCCACGAGGGATCGAGCCCCCGCAGAACAAAACACGGCATGTGAATAAAGTTGATGCAAAAGCCCACTAGTCCTTTTTTCTGCTTCTCCACGCAACATTTTTTTTATTATTATTATTACTGCTATTACTGTTATTTTGGAAAGCGGAAGGAGGTGTTAACAGGGAGGCTGACGCAGCCAGCTGTGCGTCCATCAGTTTGGGATTCAGCGATTCCTGCTGAAGCCATTCAACCACTGGGCAGGCCCAAAGCAAATCTGCCGCTCTTGGCCTCTGGCACGACACAGCCAGCCACCGGGGCGGGGGTCAATGCAGAGAGATGAAAGAGGGACACACGCCTCCGCTTTTGTCAGAGCGGCCACCGCTGGGCCTCGGTGCGACAGCGGCCACGACAAGGCCAGGCGACGGTGCCAGGCACACGGGGCCGCCCGCGCCGCCTTGGCCCGCCAGGCAGCACCTTGGCTCGGTCCTGCGGGAACAAAAGGCA